>JAABKJ010001541.1:0-30335 GCA_011634705.1 Andricus grossulariae
TTCGAAACTTTAAAAACCTTCGAGTAATTTTAGACTGTACTGAATTCTTTTGCGAGGCACCAGCGAATTTCGAGCATTTCGAACGCATTTATGTTAAACATGCCGTGGGTAGGCTGAAACAGTTTCGCATTTTTCAAAGAACTATTCCATTAAGTATGAGAGGTATAATATCGCAATGAGTGTTTGTTTGCGCATGTCTTGTAAATTTTCAAGAACCAATTGTATATGACGAGAGATAAGTTGTATAATTCTTATTAAGATTACGTACTTTGCGGGCAAATATTAATATTATCAATCTTTCGTTTGTCTCTCGCATTATTTGTAATGTACATTAATAGAGAAATGAAACAATCTTTCGTAATATCTGTTGTTTTTTCTTTGCGTAAAGGTACTTTAGTGAAAGAGATAGGTTTTGATTGTTAAAAGTAATATGTATTCCTTTTTTTAATTTTACAAAGCAGGTACTACATTGGAGGGCACTATCACTATATTGTTGCTATGTGTTAGGCCCAATAATTTATTGCTTACATTTTCATGTAAATATGTGCAACATTACAACTTATTATCAACATTGCTCCAAACTTGCAGACTCATGAAGGGAGCGTAAACGACTCCATTGAAATTGGCTACACCTAATTAACTAATTAACATCTTAAATTTATTATTGCACGAGTTTCATTGTTCTAAAGTTGTACATTCATCAGAGATGCTGCAAGTATGTCCAAACTTCTAATAATTCTTATAATTTTTTACATATATGTAACCTCAAAATTAATATTGCAACATTCCATTTGCTTTGGCTTGTGCTACTTTAGAAACGAGAAATCAGTCTTGAAACGAAAAATCGAAAGGTATTAATTCCCTTGGCACACGCATTTCGAAATACTCTGGAGCTAAAATATTTCTGTGGAAC
Source organism: Andricus grossulariae (assembly GCA_011634705.1). NCBI lineage: Eukaryota > Metazoa > Arthropoda > Insecta > Hymenoptera > Cynipidae > Andricus > Andricus grossulariae. The sequence continues at coordinate 914 of JAABKJ010001541.1, forward strand.
TGCATAGCAGCATCAGTAACTTTTTTGGCAAATGCATCATCTAAATTTATCCTCTGAACGTGAAAATCAAGGGGCGTCCAAATCATAAAATCACACCACGTACGTTCCGTTATAATCATTTGCGTTTGGATCTGATAGTAATAATCATTTTTTTTAACTAACTTCGCCTTCTAAAGTGCAACAGAAACGAGCTAATTGGTCTTTTTTTAAGCTATAAATTTCCGTAGGGCTCGAATTTTCTAAAACTTTCGGAAATTTTATTTCCAATAGCCCGAAAGGAGATGATTTTGTAACCAGATCGTAAGCAAGGGCATCAGGCGATGCACCCAATCCGGGGTACTTCGGATTGGCCCATAAACCGGTATCCTTTATCTCGAAAGACATGCACTTTGTGACATTTTGGTAATGTTTTTTAGCCAATTCCTCGTTTATTCTGCCGTAATCTAGAGACTGAGAAAAAATAGGCGTGGGCGCATTCCATAAATGCCGTTCCACCAGATTGAACAGTTGCTGCTTCGTTTTTGGCAAGGTTTTAATGTTGGAAGCTGTAATTAGTAGCTGCCTTACTTTCTTCCACTTTTCAGAAGAACCTTGCAAACCGTCCGTTATGTCTAAGGGACCTTTCGCACCAAACAAAAGTGAGTTTTGAAGACTTCTCACCATCTCCAGCATATCACTCTTCCGTGACAGATCAAGCTCGTAATCTTCGTAATCCTGTTCCAGCAGCATATCCCACATTGTTCCAGGTGTCCAAGCTTCATATTCCTGCTGTACTTTGGTTATATACGAATTTACACCTGCAATGCTGAACCGAGTAGTTTCACCGGGACAAGGATTAAAGGATCGTATCTTCACAGAATCAACTTTTTTATTGTATTGATTCTCATCTACTTTGACTGGCAATTTAATTTTCCGGCCCCTATTCCACTTGCACAAAGTGCTCGTGCATACCTTGTCGGGTTTTAAAATCATTATAAAATCTAGTACAGCATAAAGAAGTGCTGCTACGTGGCTGCATCGTCCCATAGCTGAGGCCTTACACTGGCATCGTGCATCTAGCACATCCCCTGTCTGCTTCTCCAACATAATGCATACTTCGTACTTTAAATTCACCTTGTACGAAGCCAAGACATTTGCTTTGGCACAATAGTGCTTTTCTTCAGTCGTGACAGAATCTTCCATATTCGTTACGTGCCCAGAGTCGAAGTACTGTCGACCTCTCTTTAGTGGCTTGGCTGTACTGTAATCCTCAGTAACATTTTCTTTACTTACATCCGGCAAATTTTCACTTTCGTCTGCTGTTAAAATGCATGATGATGCTAAATGGTTGAAGATCGAACCGTAATTGTAGTTTTCAGGAATATCCTGTGATGGAAACTTGGACCAAATCACAGGAAACTCGGTTATCTTGTTGTCCCTCAAAGCCCTTGTCCTCACATTTTGCTCCTTCATGGCGAGCCACTTGCCATTATCTATGTAGGGTGTACACACGTGTCACTTCTAATACACATTTTACGCAATTACTTAATTGTATACCTTATCCTACACTTTCCATTTTGTAGCGAGAAAACAACTTTAAAGCAGAAAAAGCCAAGTATTTAAGGGAAATATAACATCTTCCTTTATTTCTAAAAAATGCAACAAAACTTGCTTCATGTACGAAAAAATTAATTCAGAAGACCAGATTACAAATTGAAGTTTTTGAAAAGCACCTCAGTTACTTTGAGAATAATTAATCCAAGCAAGAAGTGATAAGAGACACCTTTTTCTTACAAATAATTCGAGATATAATCATCATGTTGTAACAAAAAAAGTTATTAAATAATTGCTTTTTTCAATTGGAATTTTCTATTCATCACACTTCTATCGAACATACACCTACAGTTGGTATGCATTTCTTAAGGGGACATTCTACTATCTCACTCTTGAAAAATCGATTCTTTTTTGCATTTTTCGACAGGTTATATATTCAGGAATATCATATCAAGATTTCACACAGAAATTCGGAGTCTTTCCATACTTTTCAGAGCTTGCTACAAAAGCGAGTAAAGAGGTGAGCGCTTGAGTAGAGTAAATTCAACTATCTAAGTTAAATATTTACAATTTTATATGAAAATTCATCACTTTCTTCGAAAATGTAACTACTTTTTTAAAAGTTTTTTTGTTTTGTTTTGAAAGTAATTTTTTCTAACTGAAAAGTTAACTTATTCCAATTGAAAATTCCATATTTGTAGGTGAAAATTGATCTGTTTGGTTGAAGATTAATTTTTTTAACTTTCAATTTCATTATTTAAGTTTTTGTTGGCAATTTATTTTTTTTTAGTAAGAATTAATTTTTTTGTTTGAAAATGCAACTACTTCAGTTGAAGATTCATTGTTTTAGTTGATAACTCTTATGTTTGGCTTGAAATTAATTTTTTTTTCGGTTGAAAATTATTATTTTTTTACTTTAAATTCCCACTATTTGGTTGAAAATTTGTCTTCTTCAATTAAAAATTCAACTATTTCGTTGAAAATTCATGGCTTTTATTGAGAAATTGTATTTCTGGTAGAAAATTAATGTTTTAATTTGAAAATTAATCTTCTCGTTCAAAAATTCATCTTTTTGGTTGAAAATTGAAGTGCTCCAGTTGAATATTAATCACTTTAGTTGAAAATTCATCATAATTTCACCAAAACAATCTACACCTCGAATTTTCAGTTGACGAGTAATCCTATCCTTATCATTATATGAATTATTTGCAAATTTATCATAATTAAGTACTAAGATACTTTGATAAAAATGCACAAACAAAGTTTGTTTACCAAAACATAACCTTACCTTGCCACTAACTCGTTCTTTCTTCCTTCAGTTGGTTGCTTCCTACATTGCAACCATCTTCTTATTAGCGCACTGATGTGCCCTTCTACACTTAAATCTGGCACTAATTGTGCTCCTGGCACATCTTTTTCATTCAAAATTATTGATGGCAATGGTACTTTTGCACTCATGTTTGTTGTGTTCGCACGCCTTACACTTACAGCGGCTCACGCTATGGAAATCATAACCAAGAAATCTTGCACTCAGCTTCCGTATATGTAATTTTTTTTCTCGTATTTATGACTTTTGAGATACTCTACACTATTATTCATTCAACTTTCACTACATACGAAATTATCACATTAAAAAATAAAAACTCTGCATTTGCATACATTTTACAGAGTAGGGCCGAAATTTTTTAATTCGCGGGAACTGTCATGGCAGCCACGCGTGTGCACTATCTATTTCCGAATTGAAATGAAAAGGTCTATCCGAAGAAGAACAAAATTGTCCTTATACTGTCGACCTTGCATAAAAACGTGAAAATGGACGAGGCTACAAACAAACCCGACGTTGTATTATTTTATAATAAGACTAAGGGCGGGGTCGATAGCTTTGACAAAAAATGTCACGATTACACGGTAACGCGCAGAATATTGCGGTGGCCCATGAGGTTTATGTATGAAATTGTCGATCAGTTTAACGTGAACGCGTACATTTTGTATTTTTGTGTACTTTTCGCGAGGAAAATAAAGGACTGGATAGATCTAAATTCATGTTAGATTTAGCAATGGCTTGAGTCAAGCCTCTACTTGTTACTCGTCTGACACTTCCGACTCTTTCCTCTTTTTTGAGGAAACTGATTCGTGAGTTCTTGCCTTATGAAGAAAGACTGAAAGAGCAAGATCCACGCGACGATCTTCCAATAAATGTACATGAAAAGCCAAAACGTTGCCACCTTTGTCCATCCATTCTCGACTAAAAAACGAGATTTTGTTGTACGTCTTGTAAAAAGCCAATCTGCCGAGAACACACGTCTAAAAAATGTTTAACTTGTTAAACTGCCTAATCTTTAGCTTTTCTATGAATAAATTGTGTGACATCCAAAATAGATTCTTGATTCGTATCATTACTAAGTACCCTGTACACAGGCATTAAGATGACAATAATATTTCATGGGAAACCATTCATATTACAAATGTCAAAATATGGCAATTTTCGTTAAACCGGAAAAATATGCTGTTTTTTTTTAAATAAAACAAAGAACAGCTGTCAAGGTCTCAACGTGCAGCTCTCGCACTTTGTATGTGTATGTTTTGAATTCATCTTATTAATTTTACAATATTCATTTTCGTGAGACCTTTAGCTACAGTTTCAAACAAAAATTTATCTCGATACGTTAATTTGATCCAGAGATACTGGACTTTAAACTTTGACCGGGCACAAACTACCCAGTGTAGGCTGAGCGGAAAATTTTGGAAGTGTAGGCTTTGAGGGCTAAAAATCAAAAGCCTTTGAAGTTGAAGATTTTTGATAAAAAACATTTAGCATTTAACATTGATGAAAATATTTAGAAGTTCTGAAAAAAAATTTAATGTGAAAAAATTTTTAAAAAATCTAGATTTCTCAAGATTTGAAATTTTGAAGCTTTTCAAGGATTTTTTAACTATTTGATTGATTCATTGATTGATTCTTTAATTGAGAGCATTGAATAAAAAATGGTTGAAATCTAAAACTTAAACTTCAATTTAAAAAGTTCAAAATTCAAGAGTTCCACTTTCAGTGCTTTAATTTGTAGTTTATTTTTTATTCCTTCAAATGAAAAAATGTTAAGCTTCAGAGTTCAATTTTTTCCATTTTGTTGACCGTGAAAAATGTTTGCAAACCGAGAAAAAACCGGGAACAAATAATGTTACAATATATATACATATATTACAGATACATCTTAGCTGAAGAAAGTTTGAAGGTTTGAACCCTTGAGCGCATATGTGTTTCCATTGCTATGGCCGGAGGAAGCAGTAGGAAAACCTGCTGGAGTGCTGCCGGAGTTTGCAGGAGAAATCCGGCAATTCAGGGCACTGAGCTATTGCTACTTCGGCGAGCAGGAGAAATACCGGCCGGAGTTTGCAGCAGGTCCTGCGAGCTCCTGCGTGCAGTAGCTACTGCTTCGCCAGAGTTTCCAGGAGGCCAGAGGGCAGTAAGCAGTAGGAATCCTACTGCTCGTCCCATCTCTATTGTTTACTACTTCAGTTCGCAAAGAAGCTATGATGCTGTAGATTTGACTACATTCTTTTTTCAATACACGCTGCATCAGACTTAAATTGATTGCATCATTTTGATTTTCAACTTCACCCACGTTACACAACTTTTTGTTCTCAATATATTTACCACAGAATATTAACCACAAGAGCTCTTATTATGAATTTTTTCGGATTTTTAAATTTGGGAGATCTTAGTGTAAAAAGTTAAAAACTGTAAAAAATTAAAAACTGTAAAATTCACATATTCCAACTCCTGAGGCCCCTTGATACCTGAATATATTCATATAATACAATTATATAAGTGTATTTATACATTATTAGATACATTATTAGATATATTATATATATATATATATATATATCCACCCATCTCACGGTTGTGAGACGTGGCCATGAATGGGATTTACTGCGGTCCTACTGGGAGCCGATGTTATTTTTTAGATGACAGTTGCTCCCAATGGGACCCTGCGGTGGCTGTTAACCTTCAGTTTTTAATTATATATACTGTATTTCGAGAAATGTCTGAAATCAGGAATTTGTTATAAAAAATATCGTATGCGCCAAGGGGCAGATGTACTTTTTTGACTTGTGTATGTTTTCAGTACTCATCGAAAAAGCCCCTCTTCTCCTCCTAGTTTTATAATATACTATTCTACATTAAGGAACATGAATTAATTATTCATTTCAAGTTTATGTAGTTGACTATTGGCTATAATTCGTAAAATGAAAGTTTATTTATATTTGTCCTATTTTGGAATGAATATCTCAATTCCATTCTCACAATTATATGTAAATATGTTTTAATTTCTTCTGAAATTAATTTGAAATGGTAATTATAACTATAATTTACATACAAAATGAATAGTATAATTTATTTGGATCTTTCAATGAAAATATTTGTTCATTAATTTTTATGTTGTGAACTCATTAATTTTTTCGCAATATTGAACCACATAATTATTGAATTTTAATTTTTCTTTAGTGCGGTAACAGGAATGGATTACTGACATTAATATTATATCCTTTAATATTGGCTATGATCTGTAAAATCAAAGTTTCTTTACGTTTCATACCTCTATCACAATTGACTATTCTAGCATGACGTCATGGTTGTTATGGTTAGCATAGTTGGTACATATTTACAATACAATAAGTCATACCAAAATTTCAAGTTGGAGTATCGGATTGATTTGATCAGAATCGGGCACTACAACTTAAAATGTTGGATAGTTGATTTTATTTCGTGAAACTGAAAGACCTTTAACCGATAAAAGGATAAAACATAATTGCGCAAATGCATTTTACTCTTGAAAAATATCACTTTTTATACATTTATAACTTATTTTTACGTTTAGAATATATTTTTTCTAAAAAGTCGTATGCATTCCCATGTAAGGATGTACTAACTATGCTAAACTTCATGATATTTGCACCTATCCTATCATGCTTGTGACGTCTAGCTCAAATACTCAACCATATAATTATTTTAAATGTTTGAGACCAATTCTCGATTATCAAATTTAACTTTTTGCACGCTTCAGAGAAGGAAATGGTAAAGAATGAAAGGTTGTCTGAATTAAAGTTGGAAATATCATCTTTAGAATCAGATTAGGAACCTGATGAAATTTCTGCTGCTTTTCGAATTTTCATGGAAAATGTGGCGGCATAACCGAGACGAAAATCGGACGGTCCATTATTGACTACATTTTTTATTCTGCAGTTTTTCGCACGTTAACAAAAGATTTATCACTTTTTGTTCAATTGTACAATAAATTTAAGAAAGTTATGTAATGTTTTAAATTATAAAAATTTATGTATCACACAACAATATTTTTCTCAATATTAAAAAATTTTGCTTCTGGAAGAAATTCATATTTTAATTTGATAATAGAATATACAGATGACTCAAGATTTATTTTTCTTCGTTTCTATCACAGGTGATGTAGATCTAATAGTATATGCCTTTGATGGCATTCGAAAGTGTGATTCATTATATGTACACTAGATAGTAGTATACAGGCCACTATCAAGAGGCAGTCTAGTGACGTGACGTGCTTTAGTACTGATAACGTAGGTGACCTCACCACACTCTCTCACCATAGTGTCCTACCAGGTGTCTTATCTCTTACAGCCGTTGGAACAGTGTCAACATAGATGACGTCATCAATGTTGATGTTTATACCAGTACCCCTATCCGATCACTCTTCTCACACACTACTTGCATAAACCTTATACCACCCAACTCTTGCGTAACTGTTAACGGTCGCAGCTTCTTACCAGAGCACAAGATAAAAACATTCCGGAAAATACGAAATTTACGTTTATCTAAAGGGCATTTTATAGATAAAGAAAGGGTCAGTAAAGACAAACACATTTTTATATAATTTCAACATGGATTCATTGATAACATTTCATCAGAAAACTATGTTTGAAGGTGTCAGTATATGGTTTTTATTCAGATTCTTCGTTTTCTGATTCATTTCGAAAAGATGATACATGTATAACTTAAGTTCCAAGAATAGCGAACAGTTCGCGTACAATAATATTATATAACATAGTATCGTTTTTTGCTACGGATTTTGGTTTTTTCCGTAATTTGAAGAACTATATAATTAAATCTGAAATTTTCGAGTGACATAAATCTTTACTCATAGAATCCATGTGGTACATCAGGCCTGCCTAGATAGAGGAAATCGACTCAATCGCCACATGTTCGAGTTTCACCACCACTTCCCTCTTCTCAGATCCAGAAGCTTGAGGTGGTGGTGGCTCTCGTGAAGTTGAATGAGTAGAGGTCGATGGTGGTGTTAAAATCCCATCTGGCAAATGAGTCCATTAATGCCTGAACGCTCTGGTTGACAACAGAAAGAATGCTTTGCAGATAAGAAATACGTTCCATGGTACAATTGCGGAGTCTCAGCAGCTGCGGAAATGTAGTACCCTGCATCACGATGACGGTAGAGTTAACTTTCTGTTCTTTTTTGAGTGCAGAACAGTTCTCATCATCGACTTCGGGATTTGTTACCTCCTTTTTCGTAATATCGACACAAACTGCTTTGGATCCATGGCTGGAATCATAGCACGTAAGGACCAAAAGCGACACGTTCTGATGATCGGGATTAGAAAAGGTAATTGATACATTCAGGACGAGAGGATCAGAAGCATACGGCCAATTTCTCTCAAGCTTCCAATTCTCTGGTCACAAGGAAGTGACCAACTTTTTTAAACACGAAGCACCATGTTCCACCTCCTTCTCCTAAAGTTGTCATGAATATTTTTATGCATTTAAAGAAGAATAAGAAAATCAAGACGAAAGTAAAAATCGTGACTTGTTTAATTCAGCTGTAAAATATTGATGAAATGTTATTAATAAATATATGTTAAAATTATGTAAAAATGTTTTTGTTTTTACTTAACCTTTCTTTAACCATAAAATACGCTTTTAAATCAACGTAAATTATGTATTCGACAGAATATTTTTATCTTTTGCTGTGATAAGAAGCTGCGACCGTTAAAATTTACGCTTGTGGCTTCTTATAGCGCTGAACCGTAAACATCGCAACTCCGCTGACCTTAGAAAATGTGGTGAAAAAAAATGGTATCTAAAGAAACTCTTGCTCCAAAAACCGTCAGTCAAGTATTCGGTTTGGAGAAACAACTAGAAAGCGTCACTATTTCAGCATGTTGCAACGCGGATCGTTCATTCAACTTTCGATTGCTATTGGTTGGAAAATCTGTGAACCCCCGATGCCTCAAACATCTTGAGAAGAAAAAACTACCAATGCATTACCGCCATCATCCAAACTCCTGGGTCGACAAGGAAGTATTTTCAGAGTGGTTTGTTGAGGAATTCCTTCTTCGAGTGGAGGATTTTTTTAAAGCAAAAAATCTTCCTCCAAATGCAGTATTATTGATCGTTAATTGCAAAGCTCACAAGTTGGTTAAAGTACGAAACATTGAGCTTGCGTTTCTCCCTCCCAACGTAAGGCCTTTACTGAACCTTCAAATCAAGATTTGTTTTATTATTTTAAAATATTTCTGCAAAAAGTTTTGTTTTACCTTTACGTTATAATTCAAGGAATTCTCCAAGCAATCAAATTGAACTATCAGTTGAAATTGGTAAATTCGATATTGACTGCTCAAAGCGGAAAAGTTGAGATGGTCGGTCATCTGAATGCTATAACAATCAAAAAGAGCATTTGCTGGATTACCGAAGCGTGGTACAAAATGGAATCTTCAAATATTTCCAAATTCTGAGCATTGTAGCCGATAGAAAAGCAAGATGCTATTACACAGACGGACGAGTTGTCGGTTGATCTTCCGCTTTTGGGTTCATCTATGGGCACTGAATCAATTGAAAAATCTGAACATTTTGAAATGGAAAAAGTAAATGATTTGCTCAGACGAATTCATGCTATCAAACGGTATGCATCAGTTGACAAAGATTGCCACTCTGCGTGGTTAGAGAATCCGAAAGGTGATAACAAAAAATTTGTTATCGCTGAAATAATATATGATGGTTTTTGGATTATTAAATCAATTTTTTGTTTCAGAGATTCATTGAACCTTGACAAATGACAAAATTATCGAGCAAACCAGAAACACTGACAAGTTCAAATGAAATGAAAGAAAACATATAACTTTTTCAATATGTATAATTTGTCCATTAAAAGTATTATTTTACGGGAAGCATAATTTTTATGAATGAATAGTTATATAATTTTTTCTATCAAGAAAACATTTTATTAAAAAACCGTAGAAAAAATTACATTTATGAGCGGCGGTATTGAGAGAGAATGCGGAAAACGCCGGGGCGCCTGAGTGTAATGTAGTAGTGAGGGTAGCGCCAACGCTCGAATTAGGGGAAGCGACAATATTGGGTGTGGCGGTATTGAGGGGTTGGAGTGTATTTACAGAAACTATTGTATCAATAATGCGGAATTCAATAACATTGGCACTTTCGATTCAATCGTGCTTTTTCCTCAGGGTAGAAATAAAATTTAATTTACTGTAAGCAATAACAAGGACAAATGTTATTTTGTATATTTTCAGGTCCCTGCTTCACATGTAACGCAAGTGGCAAATATAAGGGAAATATTGCCTGAGAGAGCGATAAAGATCAGGACTGAACTGATAAAGATACCCGCGGAGTGGTTGGGATTATCAACCTGTATCCTGGAATCCAAAAAAGTCAATCTCAAAAGTGGGTTGGATCCCTTATTACCATTGCAGGGACAAACATTTATTATTAATGGGCATAAGTTCCAAATCAATAGGTCTGCTCTTTTCCGGGTAAGTTTTGTGACTTGTTTGAGATTTTTATTTTTATTATTATTTTTATTGTATTTTACTAGACATTTAATAAGTTTTTATTAGTTTTATTTTGTTTATAGGTGGGTCCATTCGATACGTGGATAGGTCTCTTTGACAAGCTCCCTGTGGTAAAATATAACGAATGGACGATTAATGTACCTAGAGAATGGACCATTCATGGGTTTCGCTATCTACAAGATGGGATGATTGCTTTGAGGGCGCATTTATACAACAGTCGCTTTCCTGATCTTGACTCATTCGATTATGCTAAACGAAATTGGCGTATTATAGGGAATAACGTTGTTCGTGTAAGTAAAAAAATGAATTATTTTATAAGTTTTTATTATATGTTTGTTTGATACTTTTTCAACTTGTCTTCAATTTGAATTGAATCTAAAAAAGTATTTTAATTCTTAATTGATTTCAAATTTGAGTTCATTAACTTTTAGCAACGTTGGCATGGAACATCCCTTTAACATTAGGAATCAAATCTGTGAAAGTTTTCCTTACTTCTTGTACACAAATTTCAGTTTCGATTTCTCAGAAATCGAACCGAAGGACCTATGGCAAAGCCACCGAACTCGTCCTCGAGTTGCGGATAGAGGGTCTTTGTGCCAAGGTTTTCTGCTCAATATGGTTACAATAAGCAATAAACAGTCGCGGAAAATTGTCAATGTTTAACAGCCGTGCCGAAAGCTGAATGGCACCTGGGTGAGGTGTCTCTAACGGTGAATCTGGGATACCGAGCGAGCTCTCAGAGTATGCAGCCTTATCCTTGCATGCAGGGCTCTGCAAGGATGTATGAAACCCGTTCCCTAACTGCTCGTGGGAACAACAATGATAACAACAAACATAGTTGTAGTAAGTGCGGTTCACAATAATTGAACTCGCAGGGCTTACGACAATGTGTCGGACAACAATGACGATTACCCTGGAATTGGGAGAGCCAATGAAGCTGGAGTGTATGCGATGGACCAGTGGAATCTTTATACTTTTAGGTGAATGGATCGACTCAATGATGACCTGCTAGAGTGCTACGTTACCAGTATGGCTCCTTAACGAGAAGGTTACATGGAAAAGGGACTATGTAAGCGAAACGCCTACTCTACCACAGCCAGAACAAGTCGGCAACAGGGAAAGAGAGACGACACTGAGACCATCCGTGTGCAGGCATTCAATAAAAGGAAGAGCAATGCTTTAGGACCTGGATAAACATCAATATCCAGGTTTCTCTTAAGCCCAATGACCTGGCTGAAATGGATGACGAGCTTCGTGGAGATTTTCCCGAAGAATTCGACCTCTGGACTATCAATTGTCGTGTATATAATAAAGCGAGAGCTTTGGCGGATGCAAAACGTGAAAAAAATCTAAAGGTTGATCACACAGCCACCCAAAAATTAAATGTTTTTCTGGCCTGGTGGACAGGCAATTTTTACTATATGTTTTTTGGGTCGCCAAAACCGAATCCGAAGTCCATTTTACCCCATCACGTCATATTTTAGACATAACCTTAAAAAAGTATTATAATATGAGCTCAATTAGTGCTTTATACCTAATGTACCTAATATATTGAATCCCATAACCCCTAAAACCTACCTGTCATTTGTCATTCGTTATTTATAATTTTTAAGGATATGACTTCTCGAGGTTATTTCAAAAGCCTGACGTGATGGAATAATATGGACTTCGGGTTCGGTTTGAGCGACCCCAAAAATATATCATAAACATGTTTTGACCAACAGGCCAGAAAAAAAATATTTTTTTTGTGTGGCTGTGTTATGAGACCACAAGCCGAATGCACCAACTCAGCACAAAGATAGGCAGTACATTCTTGACAGAATATTGGTTCTGTCTGACGCTAAGCAAAGTCTAGAGCGGAGGGAGAGGTGGGTCTGAGACCATGCGCCCAAATCAGAGCAGGTCAAAGCATTTTGGAGAGAGGTCTACGAAGTCCAGCATCCACTGAAAGAAGACTTAGAGAATATAAATAGCTTCAAGGAGCTGTGCAATGCCCTCATAACACCTGATGAGGAATGCCTGCCCGTCACTACCGACAGGATGAAAGAAGTATTGAGAGGCATGATGAACTAATTCGGTCCAGGACCAGGTGGTATGAAAACCTTCTGGTGAAAGAAGTTTCCTTCAACCCACTAGCCTCTGGCCCAGATACATCGAAGTATCTGTATTTGCAATTTCTTATCAATCAGATGCCCTGTGTTTCGTTGATCAATAGTCAAAGTAGAAGAATGAATATTCAGGAAATGGCGAACAAGCTACAAAACTCATCTGAAATATTTAAATTCACTTGTTCTATTCACAATGTATTTGATTTGCCCCCTCGCCGTCTTAGAATTAGCATAAGTAAGTTTTCGGGGTCGCTGATTTCGAATTTGACGTCAAAAATTACAAATTTAAAATGGCGGATCCAATATCAAAATCAAAAATTCCATTTTGCGGTAAAACTATGCAAGATATGGAAAAAAATTAATAAAAAACAATTGTACATATAAAAAACATCTAAAAATTTCTCATTGACCACTTTTTGATAGGATGCGTAGTTATTGTTTAATTAGTAAAAACGGCATTGAAAATAAAAAATTCAATTTTTGGAAAAAACCAGTCAAGGTAAAAACGAACCATGTTCGTTATCGAATTTTCGGCACCAGCTGACAAAAACATCATAGCCAAGGAGAATGATGCGAAAGAGAGGCGAAAGAGAGGGAAATCGTCGCAACTCTTTGTGAAGGAGTTGCGACGGTTATACCCGGAATATTCTGTTACGCTAATCATCCTGATCATCGGCGCTCTTGGAAGTGCCAAGGTTTCACTGGTTAATGGCCTTAGAAGCATCCCTGCGTGTCAAGAAAATACTAAGACACTTGCGGGGAAAATGCAGAAGGCGGTCGTCCTTGGGTCGCTCCTTGGTACACGAGACTTTTGCCGGATCATCGTATTGAATTCTTCGCAGACTGGCCACCCATCTCACGGTTGTGAGACGTGTTTACAGCTGAAATTTTACCGCGATTTCGCTCGGAGCGGGTGCAAGTTTTGAGATTAGCACCTGCTCCCGGCGAAATCCTGTGGTTGTCCTTATGACAAACTTTTAACTATATATATATATCAGTAAGTAGTATACAATATTGTTTATAGAATTAAGAATATTACGCACCAGCCTCGTTTCCAATAGCTAGTTTGCATTATTCAGAAAGAAGTAGGATTATACTGTTATACACATCAGCCTTTTTTTGTTGATAGCTCTCACATTTGAACTGCCTTATTCAGAAGAAAACCCTCAACTATAAAATTAATGACGAGAAAATTGACGAAAAAATCTTTACCGAAAAAAGTCGATACTCTGACGTCGATTCTTTGGTATCGATGCTTTTGTGTTACTTGGATCGGGATCAAACTTTTTAAAGTTTCGATACTCGGCATCGATAATTTTTTGTAGTATCGTCCATCCCTACTCTACGACGACGCCAGGCGCAGAAGGCGACAAACATGGCGGTAAATTTGAAAGTATACAGTGTAAAAATCTTCTGAAAATACAGAAAATTGTAAAAATTGTAATAATTCTGCTAATATACTTTGCAGAGTCGATAACAGTTTTAATTAATGAGTTAAAATATTGTGAAGAATTAAATGTTGTTTCTTTTTTTTAAGAAGTTGAAAAGGCTAAATTCTATTTTACTGATCTAATAAATCTGTAAGTACGTCTTTAATAATGTCACGGCTCTTAAAAAATGTGTAATTTCTACAAAAAAAGTATCCTGACCAGTGCCCGGTCGGCTCCCGACCATGAAATCCAATCAGTTTTGGCCCGGCCAGTAGTCGGCCGGCTCCCGACTACGTGATTCGAGATAAATGTAGCCCAGTCGGCTAGGAGAAAAAGATGGTATGGTAGGGGATATATAACAGGAGAGGGGAGAGCAGTCGAACAAAAAAGGGTAGAGGAGAATATGGTATGAGAGGATGAATATTGATAAGGCGGGGATCAGGATTTCATGAGAGGATCATAGAGACAGTAAATGAATAAAGAGAAGAGAAATCATGGGGCCGGAGATATGAAAAGAGGGGGGTAAAGCAGTAGGAGCAAGAGATATAGAGAAAATGTGCAGATTATGAGAAGGGGCGGGTATGCGGAGGGAATCAGGAATGAATGGGAGGGTAATGACGATAGGAAATTAATAGAAGAAAGAGGTCTGTGGGTAAAGATCAAGGGGAGATGTTGAAGGGTTCATTAGTTGGGTAGGAGTGACTGGGGGGTTAGGATTGGGAAGAGTAAAAAATATGATTTGATGTGGAAGGTGGTATAAGAGTCGTAATGGAAGAGGGGGAAATAATGGCTGAGACCAGAAGAAGGGAGAAGGAGAATATGGTATTGAAGAAGGTATGAAGCAGAGGTAGTGGTTGGGGAGGGTAAGGAGGGTAGGATAAGAAGAGGAAAGGCTCATTTGGACCACCCATTCATATGTATACCACTCAATTTGAATGTATACATCATACTTTACATTTATCACGTCTAAAATTGGAAGACCAGTCGCAGTTAATCCTCCTGAATAGTACCATTACACGACCTTGTTTAAGGTGAAGGTATCAAGTTTATTTAACATATTTGTAGGTAACAAACTGAGTCTGTGGTGGTTAATTTTGTATGCCTTTTGAGATGATCATTTGCCAAAGGAAGTCCAGAAGGACGACGACAGAAAGCGAGGATTCTCAAGGGGTGAAAAGCACGAAGGCGTGACATGACCCCGGGACTCAGCGATGTTGGTGAAGCGAGTTGAGTGGGCAGGAGTGAGGTGGATGAAGAGGGGTTACCCACCCCGTATACGCGGCAAAGAGCATTACACTCGCCGTATTTCATAAGAGGACGGTCCGCTTAAAATAGTACCTTAATACTTTATGTCGAGGTTCGTTTCTCTTTCCTTAAGCAATGAATCCTTCCTTTTCTGCCCACTTATCCTACTTCTCCTTCGTCATCCTCTTTGAACCTTAAAGCATTGTGACCCACATTATGCGTCACGATTACTTAATTGCCTTCACACTTTAGTGTGTTTTCTTCTCTCAGCATCAATTTATTTCATTTCTTCAAAAACAGAACTTCAGATGCTCTTTTAATATTTCAATCGAATTTTGCTTTAATAAATTGCAATATATTTTTTTAGTAACCAGAAATTACCTTTCATTAATATCTCTATTTAAACAAATTGTTAGTCCTGATTGTTTCAACAAGAAAAATTATTTCGTTTTTAGTTCAATAATTTGGACTGAAAATGTACTTTTTCTATCAAGTAAGTGAAGATTCAGCATGTACATGTGAAAAAATTACAAATTGCATTACTCCTGAAGCAAATTCGTTGCAACTAGATAAATAAATTCAGGTGCGCTTTTGTTGGTAATTTTCCTTCTCTAGAGCGAAAGTGAGTCAACAATCAAATTACACCGTCGACAATTTCGAAGAGGTAGCGAATACGTACTTAAGTACTTAATCGCTCCAGTAGGGCCGACATTTCGGCACGTACCTCTCTTAATTCTGCCCTTTACTCGTTTGCAGAATACTGGAGGTCGAAAATTTACGAGGACAGCTTTACGTGTCTTCGACATTTCTACCTTCACGTTTTACGGCGGGTGGAAGTTACGTGTTGTTTTCAGTGTAAAAGGAATTCTACAATGCTCCTGAAGTAAACAATTACAGTGGTACATGTGTGTATAAAACCTAATGAGCGTTTTTCAGAATTTCTTTCGCAGCAAGTTAAAACAAAAACTATCTTATTAAAAAAGAATAAATTCATTTAGAAAACTATTTCATAATAGTGATTCGTACTTTTTCTGTTGATATTTTTTTCTGATATTCATCTAAATTCGCATAAATGATAGTCATAAACAACTTTGAAATTACTTTGCCAAAAAAAAAAGTAGAGAATATCAGTACCTTTTTATTGCAAACTTTATATCGTGATATCTTTTTTTTTCTGAATAGCACTAAAGTCCTTTTCAAATTATCCGTGCCTTAGGAAACAGAAAACATCTGTCACCATCGTAATCTGCCATCGATCCTGATGAATGGCGATTCTTCGCTGGGCTCGCCTCCAGAAAGAACATTACCTCCAGCGTCGATATATCCGCTTATCGCGAACGCGCCTTAATGCTGGCTGCCAAAGTTCGAAATTGGTTGGAGCCATCCTACAAAGTGTTTCTGACGGCTAAGAAAAAGGTCGTAAACGGTTGACTTAATCCTTTCCCATTTTAAAATACATAAATTTGTATACGTTCTTCTTCGCATATACTGTTCAAAATATTTGGAATTCTGAAACACTTCTACAATACAAGCGTAAGGTAGAATTGCAAACATGGTATTGGAATGACGAAATAGCAATACATGTATTGTAAGTATTGTCAATCGTGTAGTCACCGTCGAGCATTCCAATACATGTATTGTAGCGTTTATAAGTACACAAGGAATTAATGGAATTGATGAAATTCAGGGAATTCATGAAATTCACAGAATTCGCGGAATTCATGAAATTCGCGGAATGCATGAAATTTAAGGAATCAAGAAATTTATGGAATTCACGGAATTCACAAAATTCACGCAATTCACGGAATTAATCAAATTCATGGAATTCGCGGAATTAATGGAATTGAAGAAATTCACGAAATTGATGGAATTCACGGAATTCAAGAAATTCATGGAATTCACGAAATTTACTGAATACACAGAATTCACTGAATTTACGGAATTCATGGAACTCACGGATTTCACTGCATTTATGGAATTCACGGAGTTCGTGGAATTCACGGAATTCATGGAATTCGTGGAATGCAATGAATTCTCGGAATTCACTTTATTCAAGGAATACGCAGAATTCATAGAATTTACGGCATTTAGGTAAGTCACGGAATTCACAGAACTCATGGAATTCACAGAATTCGCGGAATTCATGGAATTAAAAGAATACACAGAATTCGCGGAATTCATGCAATTTACCGAATTAAGGCAGGATTCTACTTTCGAACGCGCGAAAAAATGCTATTTTTGTAATTTTTTTTTTTAAACATCATGAAAGATATTGATGTAGGGCTTGTTATGCTTAATAAATATACTCTTAAAATAAATGTTAAAAATTTTCAGTTAATTTAATGCGCTCTCTATACATTTAAATTGCACTTTCTCGAAACCACGTTTTTTACCGCTTGTGAAAAAATAAAATGAACTAAAAAAATTTTGAAATGCATTTTAAGATTATATTCATCCAGCACAACAAACAGTACATCAATATCTTCCTTGATGTTAAAAAACAAATGTACAAAATCGTATTTTTTTTGCGCGTTCGAAAGTAGAATCCTACCTTAAAGGACTTCACGGAATTAACGGAATTCACAGAATTCATTAAATTTACGGAATTCACAGCATTCGTAAAATTTACGGAATTCACAGAATTCATGGATTTCAGAGAATTGATGGGATTCACTGAAGTAATGGAATTCACGAAATTTATGAAATTTATAGAATTCATGGAATTCACGGAATTCACTGAATTTATGAAATTTGTGGAATTCAAGGAATTTCCGGATTTTATGACATTCACTGAATTCATGGAATTTACAGAAATGGTATTTACGAAATTTACTGAATTTACAGAATTCGCGAAATTGACATTTCATGCATTCCTTGATTTCCGTGAATTTCATAAATTCCGTGAATTCCGTGAATTAATAGAGTTCCATGAATTTATTGAATTCAATACATTCATTAAATGCCATGAGTTGGTTGAATTCCGCGAATTCATTGAATTCCGTGTAATCCTTGAATTCCATAAATTCCTTGAATTTCGTGAATTCAATGAATTCCTTGAATTTCATAAATTCAATCAATACCATGGATTTCACGAATTCCTTGAATTTCATGAATTCAGTGAATTCCATAAATTCAGTACATTCCGCGAGTTGCGTGAATTCCATGATATCGTTGAATTCCGTGAATTCCTTGAATTCCAGGAATTTCGAGAATTCAATTATTACCGTGATTTCCATGAATTCCACGAATTTCTCAAATTCCACGAATTCCTTGAATTCCATAAATTCTTTGAGTTCCATGAATTCTTTGAATACGCTGAATTCCGTGATTTTTTTGGATTCCATGAATTCCTTCAATTTCATAAATGTCGTGAATTCCATGAATTCATTGAATTCCATGAATTCCTTGAATTTCATGAATTCCTTGAATTCCATTAATTCCTCGAGTTTAATGAATTCTTTGAATTCCGGGAATTTATTGAATTCCATAAATTCCTGGAATTCCTTGTATTACATGAATTCCGTGAATTCCATGTAATCCCTGAATTCCATGAACTCAGTAAATTCCGCGTGTTCCGTGAATTCCGTGATATCATTGAATTCCGTAAATTCCTTGAATTTCATGAATTTCGAGAATTTAATTAATTCTGTAATTTTCATGAATTCCTTAAATTCCATGAATTTCTTGAATTCCATAAGTTCCTTGCGTTTCAGGAATTCCTTGAATTCCAGAAATTTATTGAATTCCATAAATTCCTTGAATTTCGTAAATTCAATGAATTTCATGAACTCCTTGAATACCATTAATTCCTTGAGTTCCATGAATTCCTTGAATTCCACGAATTTATTGAATTCCATAAATTCCTTGAATTCCGTAAATTCAATGAATTCCTTGAATTCCGTAAATTCAATGAATAACATGAAATTGTCTTCTGACTGATATATTTATTTACAATAATTGCGCAACGATTCATAACAATTTAATTTTGTTTAAAAAATAATTTTTTGGGCTAATTAAAAAACCACTTTGAGATATTGCTGAGGGAAATCCAGAGTTATCCTTGATTTTTTGATAGAAGTATTGGTTTATTTTAGTAATGGCATAAGTTTCGAATCGAATATGCAGAGCTAAATTCTTGGTCGTTATTTTTAAACTCTTAGACTGAAATTCACATTAGCTCTTGGCTTGGAGAAATAGTATTAAAATAATACCAAAAAAAGTTATGTGAAAATTAAAAATATAAAAACTTTTTTAAAGCAATAGTATCTTATAAAAATAAGAATTCAAGGAAGAGGACTGTTTACAAAAGGGAAATGAAATTCAGGCAACGTTGATATGATTTCGCCTGGGCTGAACGTGAGTTGGCAGAATGGACGTGCAAAAGATGCGACACAGACAGACGGATTTTGTGGGCGGTTTGCGGGTGACAGCAGGTGGGATTGGTTGTCCAATATCTCATGCATTTTTATAACGTATGCGAAACGCGCTGCCTTCTATCTTAAAGTGCTGCACGTATTAGTACCCAGAGGGTGTGTGTGCTCATGGCACACCTGCACTCCAACTTTTTCATGGCGTTGTGCTGGCTTCAAACGTGTCATGGCGTTTCCTACGTGAGTCGTTTCTCGAATTTTCAAATTCGATTCGAATCCCGCAAAAGAACTGCACCGGCTTTGAAGTACACAAGGTTTTCCTAACTTCCTTAAATGGATCTGTCATATTTTCAGATCGACATCTAATATGGAAAATCCTTCAGAAATGTTTGAACTCCAAGACATTTTTTATTGAAATATTATTCTTTTATTGAAAAAATAATACAGAGGTTTGGGAATTTTTTTTCGTCTATGGCAAAATCTAATTATTATTATGCTTTATCGTCTTTTTATTGTTGAGGCCAGAATTAGAGAAAGGAAATTCTGATTGTTTCGCGTATCGTATATAATAGAATCAAAGGTTTTCGATGATTGCTTAAGTTCTTTTAATATTAATTATGTAAGGGTTAAAATTTTCCCTCTTGAATAGGTTAATAGATATTAACATTTTTTCTAAAATGAGCCAGGATTAAGGAATTTAACCAATCATTTAAGAACATATGTAAAAACTAGTTCAAGTTACAGTTTTCTCTTAATATTTTGAATAAAATCTAATATAATAAAGAATTTACAAAGTTGATACAAAAACGTTGAAAAAATTTAAAGACATCTCATCTGTAGTAAACTAGTTATAAAATCAAATGAATATATCTTTGAAATTAATTTGATAGAAACCTTATGATTACTTATTTCATATAGGGGATCATCCTATATTACGTAACACAATTTTCCGGCGATTTGTACCCCCCCCCCTATGTAACGCTTGTTCCTATTTTTGGTAGCTTTTCACTATTACTGTAACGCTAGGCTTGACCTCCCCCCCACAGATGTAGGCGTAACGTAATATATAGACAACCCCTGGGGTAAAGGATCCAATTGTCGAGGAAATAGTCGACCTCAAACTTCGTTATCCTCTTTCATATAACCCAAAACTCCTACAATTTCAAAAATTGTTTGCTAGGACAGAAAATTTATCCATCTTTATTTTCTGTATGTATTTTTACACAGAAATCTAAAACTTAAGCTAGAACATTTCTCGAGGTGCATTCCCCCGAGTGCTATTGAGTATAGACCCATTTATCGAGGGTATGGTGCGAATTGACAACTTAACCAAAAAATTCAGTTAATGTTGAAATTGACTTATTTATTGAAAAAAATGATAAAATAAAAATTTATTTACTGACATTTACGAACCGAAAATAACACTGAAAAGAGAGGACACAGATAATCTGATAATTAAATGAGAAACAGTAATTTCAAAGTTGAAATTTAGAAAAGTATAAAAAGACTTTGTTCTGGTTTTCTTTATTTGAAGAAGGCTAAGAATAATAATATATTAATTAACAAGCTCACGAAATACCCGAAATAATTAATTATTATTATTCTTGAATAAGTAATGTATTATTATTCTTGAATAAGTAATATATTATTATTCTTGAATAAGTAATATATTCTTTATAGAAAATAAATAATTATTACGCTTAGGGCCTCCGAATCGTCGTTATTTATCTCAATTCTGAATGAATGGTGTATTTATAATTTACTGAGGATCTTTTTTTGTAAACTTAATCGACTTCAAAATATACATCTGTAAGTCGCGGACACACCCAGGGTACCCGGGTAACCACCATCAAATTCAACTTTGAGTGGATAAATAATTTAGCATCAAGTTATTTGCTTCATCGCGTGAAATGTCTGTAGTAATAATAGAATTAATAATCATCAAATTTATTATCAATTAATAATTAATTACTCGTTACATTCTGAGTGCGGCAACCCGAAGTGCAATATTGTCCGTAGGGTGGCAGCATAGGGACAGCAGGTGAATTTATCTTGGTATTTTGTGTGTTTCAAACTGTTTTGTGCCTTTGGCTTTCACATTTAACATTAATTAATTCTAAAAAACGTCAAGGAAACGATTTGAATTTCATAATTGCTTAAAAAATTCAAAAAAGGGAGGTGGGCCCCCGGGTACCCCGGGCATGTACCAACGAGGAAAAAGTTTGGTGTGCATACAAGGAATAATTTACTTCTTTAAAAAAACTTAGATTCTGTCCAACCATTGTAATAAGATTTAGATACAAAAAACCATTCAAGAAATAACAAAATTTGGTATTCAAATTGTCCATCTATCCAACGTAATATATTTTAAAAAAGGCGACTTTCCTTAAATTTCTTAAATTTCTGGCGATTCCCGACGACTGGTGAACCCTCGGTAATTGGTCTATATACCCTATATTACAGAGATCTTTCAGCAAAAAAATATTAAAATTTTTCAATCGTTTTTGTTTCAGCATTAAATATTTTTCTCCATAAAATCAAAAAATTTTCCAATAATGTTAATAATTTGTTGTGATTTTACAGAAATTTTCCTTTAAAATGATCGAAAAGATACTAAACGTATTTTATTTTATTTTACTTTAATTTCAGGAAAACATTAAAATTTAAACTAATTTTGCAATATCTTTTTCAAAAATCGACAATCTAACTTTATCCCGGCTCATTTTATAGAGAATCCTAGTAGCTTTCAAACTATTTAGGAGAAAAATGTGAACTCTTGTATAATTAATATTAAAGGAGCTTAAATAATCGTCGACAAACAGGTTCTGTCATATTTGTGATCGGCAATGTAGTTTAGATTAATATTTATCACTTCAGTGTGTGACTAATAATATTATTTTATTCAACAAAATTCAAAGCGTGGTAAAATTAAACCTCTTAAATAATGTTACTTTCCGTTAAAATAATAAATGTTTGGCAGGAAATGTACCAGACCTTAAAGAAAAGAAAACTTGACCCATTAGGACCAAAAATACTAGCCCTGATTGTGCAAAACTACCCTTTATAGCCGTTAAATTTTAAAATAACATATTGTCCGTTTTCGTATTTCCCATATCGTACCAAGACATTAAAGTAATACAATGTTCCAAGATTTGCTTTTACAATTTTCAAAATGCAAAATTTGACCAGGTTTTGTTCTGTCCGCATCTGTTGCCATCAGTTGTATTTCCTGCAAAATACTTAGTTTTTTACGTAAATTGACGTTAATTAATATTTGTAACCATTTTGGGGCTGTTTAAGGTCTCAGAACCGTGATTAAATTTTTTTTTTTTTTAATAAAACAAAAATACCGATATATTTTATCACCAAATAGAACAAAATTGGAGGATTTGTTCTCCAAAAGAAAAAAAAAAGAAAAAAATAACACTTGGTCTTTTAGGACATCCTACTGATCGCTAGACATCCTATAATAACAATTGAGGCCGCTGTTGGAAAAGGGCCCTTACGCTAAACAAATATTTTGAAAAATCGATTTTCAATTTTTCATTTGATTATAAATTAAAGCTGTGTTTAGGTTCACCGAACTTCTTTGAGCGTTGCACAAATATTTTTGGTGATCTCAGAAAAACTGGAAAGGGCGGCAAGGCAATCCACACATTTCTTTTTTATAAGGTTGTCGTAACATGCCCGCTAAGTGTTCCAAAAGTTAAGGTTATATTTGACACTTGTTTTTTTTTTAAGTGTAAAGGACATGGTTTGCGGGCCTGAGATTTTTAAAAAAAGTAGGTAGACCCTGAGTTATTGAGCAAAGAGTGGGAAGAGGGGATTTTTAGAAAGATCCTATGATTATAAACAGCGTTTTCTTTTCATATTAATTATTATGATGGTACCAAAGCGACTTTCATGCAAAATTGTAGCATGCCCTTACAAACAAACATTGTATGAAAATCAGTATAGGCTTATAACGATTTTTCTATAATGAATTTCCCGTAATTTTCTTGTGATTATAGGAAACTCGTTATACAAAATCATAATATAAGAAAATATTATAAAATAATGAAAATTGGAATAAATAATACAGGAATTAATGTAAAGTTTAAGGAATTATGTAAAAAGTAGAGAAACTACAAAGGAACGAATTATTTTAGACCACTTATAACCTCATATGGAATTACACAAAACTAGCGATTCTGCACAAATAAACTTTGTACAGAAAAAAACTATGAGTTCTCTTGATATCATTCAAATCGTTTGGAATTTCCTTCAAATCCCTTGATACTTGCAGAAAAATAATACAGGGGTTTCAGAATTTAATTTTATATCTTTAAAATCTTTTAAAATAACTTAATATCTTTAAATGCCTTTGAAGGTTTTCTAATTCCTTGATATCCCTTAAAATCTTTGAAATCTGTAAATATCTCTTGAAATAAAAATTTATTCCATTCCCTTATATTCTCTATTAAAGTTCCTTAAAATTCATCAAAGTCTTTCGAAATTGTGAATATCCATTAAAATGAGTACAAATATTTTAAAATCCATTCAGTATAAATTAAATTAAACTTATTCATCAAAGTTCTCTGAAAGAAGACAATTCAAATCTCTAGAAATTTGCCAAATTCTTGAAGATTCAGTGAAATCCTTAAAATCTCATGATATTCCTTAAAATACATTAAAATTCCTTAAAATATTTGGAATGGCTGGGATTCTCTTGAAATTTCATTTTATTTAATATATTTTCCAAAGTTCTCTAGAATTTTTTAAAAGTGGTAAAATTTTTGAAAGCGGGTTGTTTTGTTTATTTATTTCGATAAATAAGGTTTGTCACTAAATTTAAATATTGTTCGCACACAACCTAGCTGAAGAAATATATAGAAATACAAAAATACCAGAATGATTATTTTTTCACTTACACTGTCGCAAGGAACATCATCTATATTACAATCAAACAAATAAATCGATTGAAATATAATAATATAAGAGAAATTTTTGGTCAATCATGATCTCATCCAAGAATTTTTCATAATTTTTATATGCTAATGATTAACAATAATAATAATAATTGGTTTATTTCAGACTATACCGTCTATCACATATAGAATACATACATCAGTAACAAAAATGATTGCAATGAATTTACAGAAAATTTGTTCTAAAAAACTATCGTGGTATTTCCAGCATTTCTAAAATTATTCTAATAAATTTTTTACAGCTAGCTGTGTGAATTGAAGATGAAACACCCTTCTAAAATATTACTTGGTCAGCACACGTCGATGATTCAGTAAATTATTTTTCTTAAATTTCTATAAATCGGGGGCACTCGTTAAGAAAATAGTTGAGATCAACACTATCGACAAAACAAAACAGACATAAATCTGAACTAAAATTTGTATGACTTTTACCGAACAAAAATATGTGGTCTGAGTGAATATTTGCGAGTCTTAGCTGAGCCAAACCCCTTTAAAAATTTAAGCCCATTCTACAAGTGAGATAGGATTGTGTTCCCTGATTTGAGGAAATATAAGGCCGGACCCGCAGGCTCCTAGAACGGGTCCTAGCTTCCCAATCCCTTCTAAGCGAGGCCCTCATGTAACCACCCAAAACCATGTTCGCACTAGAAGCCAGGTCTTCCAGAGAGCCCCCGCTCCATAAGTGCAACATGTTACATTCCTCAAAATAATGTCTGAGTTGCGAATACCAGTTTCAATCATTATTTCTGGGCTTAGACCTTGCCAGTCCAATTATTCTCTCTAAGCACTGTCTTGGTTACCGTGAAGAGTCCATATAAGAAATTTTTTCAATTAAAGATAGAGTCCTAGCGAGGACAACACAGTACAATGATGATCTACCCACTTCCAATCTCACTGCGTAGTTCGGAGTGTTGGTTGATAAATGAAGCAGTCTTTTAAAGAAACTCAGCTGAACCCTCCCCAGAGCCTCAAGAGAGGCCTGACCCCATACTTGGACCCCGTATAAAAGAGAACTATTAACCAAACTTTCAAACAATTAATGTAGCCTGACCAAGAGTCTATTCAAAAACTGTTTATGACCTTCAAAGTAGCACCCGCAGCCGCACTTGCTGAACTGACAAATTTTCTCGTGGCATCAGCATTCTTACAAGAGTTACTATGAATTATACCAAGATAATTATAATTGTCTGTTACCTCAATCCTATCGTCTCGAAGCTTAAAAGAAATGAACTTTTTTACACAATTCCTGGCGCTGTTGCGAAAAATAACAATCTTAGTTTTACTTGAGTTAACAACCACACCATTTTGTATACAGTACAGCCGCAGAGCCTCGAGATTCCTTTTTAATATCACAGGCGTATCCGAGAGAAGGACCAGGTCATCCGCATAAGATAACAATAAAATTTCTAGCATACTATTTACAGAGAGACCTCTACAGCCCTGATTTATTAAAAAAGTTTCAAAGTCACTAGTAAACAAAAAAAATAATAGAGGACATGGCACATCTCCCTGTAAAACACCCTGAGACACTTTAACATAGTCGTTTGTACCATTATTTGTTCTTATACAAGTATACGAATTTTCGTGAAAATTTCTAAAAATATTTAGAATTTTCGAGCTCACTCCAAGATTATGCCATTTTTTCCATAGCAGATCATGCGGAACTGAAGGGAATGCGCTTTTAAGATCTAAAAATGTAGTGTAAACTGCACATCTAGGGTGTCTCAAGTGTATCTGAATTATCGATTGCAGAGTAAAAAGGTTATCCAGGCAGCCCCGACCCTTTCTAAAACCAGATTGAAATTCGGGGATCGCATTACGGTCTTCGCATCAAGTATTTAGTCTATTAGGTAAAATTTGTGTGAACATTTTTGCAATACAATTCACCAATGTTATCGGTCTATAGCTATCGGGGATGTTGGCATCGCCCTTTTTAAGTAGCATCCCTAGCACGGAAAGTTCCTGGGAGGTGTTAAATGTCCACTGGTTGGGACCTGAGGGGAACCTTAAATTATTGTTATTTTTAACAACAATTATCTCGTAAACCGTAAGGGATAGGTGAAAATGGATGTCATTTTTGAGTATTGAGTACCGCTTATACTATCTATAATATGATATCCATATCATAAACTGACATTGAATTTGACCTATCACTTATGGTTTACGCGATATTTATTGATAATAATAACAATAACGGTAATTTTTGTTTGGAACGTTCCGGTGGAACGTTCCTGGAACGTTGCCAACTGGTGGACATTTTACACCTCCTGGGAACGTTCCTGGAACGTTCCGCTGGAACGTTCCGAAGGTGGCCGCGGAACGTTCCAGGAACGTTCCGTGCTATTAAGGTAAATTTTCCATTAGTGACATTTTTGGTCAAGAAAATTAAATTCAGAATTACTTGAAATTAAAATGCAGTGCTGTGTTAAATAACGCATTGAGAATTTGATTCAATTTTATTTCAATATGATCCTAAATTTTAACATTATTTCCATCCTCAACTTAAAAAAAAAGAATCTTAAATTGAAAGGCGTAAAATCTTGGAATTTCAAAAATTGGAATTATATATAGGAATCTCGATTTCTATTCACTTATTTACTTGTTAATGTTCATAATACAATATCATGGAATTGTCCGATTTTTAGTCAAATATAAAATATGATTGATTTGAAATGAAAAATATTTGAATGGAAATTTTCAAGAATGAATAACAATTCTAAATGAAGTGTCAAAAATTAAAGCATAAATTATGAAATTGAAAATTGTGTGTTTAAAATAGAAATAGATAAGAATAGAACTATTTGAAATTGGCAACTCAAAGTAGCAAAATAGTGGTAATTAGAATTGCTCAAAGATTTTATTATGTAAATTCTAAGCCAACACAGCCAACTCGTTCATGACTAAAATCCGTAATACTTGCCGTAGCTCTATACTTGACGGTTACTTTCACGGAAAATTCTGTCATACTAGCCCTACTATAATTACACCGGTTATTTTGAAGAAAAATTCCGTAATACTAGCCAGTGCAAAATTAGAAACTAAAATCTATATGGACTAGCAGTGATTGCTATTTAAGCAGGAGCAGTCGATTTAGTGCTCTACGACAGTTTAAAGTTTCGTATTTTATTCCTCATTAGTGAAAAGTGATCGCCACACCGTATTGGCAAGGTTCACCATTTTATTTTATTAGTATAAGCCGATACTCGCCAGATGAGGAATCCTGGGGTGAAGTCTTTATATTACCACAATACACTTTTCTTTTCCCAAAGGAACGTGTCCGCAATAGAGTAATAAAACAGCCACAAGAATTCATAATTTAGCTCTTGCTTAAAAAAGAGGAATTTTCACTCTCGGGCTGAAGGTCAATGACAACCCTAGGGCTTTTTTGGATTGTGCATGAGAAGAGACCTTCCATGTGCGTAGAAACGTTTACACGGTCAATTTTGGCAACATTTGACACTTTTTCGAACATAGAAAATTTAAGTTTTCTCTCAAATCCCTTGGATTATATGTTTTCAAATCTAAAGTCCAAAGGCGGTAAGCTGTTTTGGTTCTGGATTAAAATTGAGCGAGTAATTACTACACGTTTTATGGGTTGTGTGGGTACGCGGGCTATTATGTATTATCAATTGAAATCGGCTTTCAGTAATGTGTAACCTGAAGCAATAAATTAATTTGGAATTTTATATCGTCATATTCTTTGTGATGTTTTCCATTTTCGACACTGATCGATTTTGAAGATGTCCAATTGAAAAGTCTTGAATGTTAATGATTTTCAATTCTTTACTTTCTTATATTTACGATTGAAGATTTTTCACTTTGGAACGGTTATACTTCAAAATGATGCCATGTATGAACTATAGTTATAATTGGGAAGTACAAATTCCTCTTTCATGTGACAAATTTGAAGCTTCTTTAAAGTTTAGATCATACATAACACAGTGGGACCAAACGCATATTTTTCGTTCAACAACGGTTTGCATATAATGGAAATCATCTTGAATCAACGCAAGAGTACTCCCATAATACAAATAATTTGATTATTGTATGTTTGAACTATTATAAACAAATTGAATTAACAAATAGCGAAATATCGTATTTGTGGTTGAAAAACATTTGTTCTTAATATTGATAAATTATTAACAATTAGAATGGTTATAATCAATTTTTTGCACAAATTGGGAATTTGTGGTTTTTTCAATTGCGGTTTTCCTTTTATCATCTAAATTGATGCAGATATTCTTAAAAATAATATATTTTTAATTATATTTGTGAAAATACAACAATTTTTTATTCCTTAAACAAATGAAGTAAATAAATATAAACCTTTGATACTTTGGCCTCTAAAATAATGTTTTGCACCAAAATTGCTTTAAATTTTAGTTAAAGGGATTTGCAGTCACTATTTCTCTATAAAATCAACAATAAGCAATTTTTAGTATTTATTGTTATTATTTAATATCAAACATCACGAAATTTTCATATATTAAAAAAATATCGTAACTGTGGTTGAAAAACATTTGTTCTCAGCTAAAAATGCTTTAAATTATTGTAAGAGTGATTATTAGTCAGAATATTTATAAATTATTGACAATTATAATTGTTATAAACCATTTTTTGCACAAATTTGGAATTTGTGGTTTTTGCAATTGCGGCTTTCCTTTCATCATATGTATTGATGCAGATATTCTTGAAAACAACACAGGTTCAATTACGAGGGCTATTTGATAAGTCAGTGACTTTTTGAAGAAAAAATTTGTTTTTCGGCAAATAAGCGTTTTATTTCACAACGTAATATCCTTTTAGTTCGATGCTTTTAGTCCAGCGTTTTTTCAATTTTTTTATTCCTTCCAAATAATAGGTTTTCTCAAGGCCCTCAAAATAGGCGTTTGTTTCGGTGATGACCTCTT
>JAABKJ010001542.1:0-16938 GCA_011634705.1 Andricus grossulariae
GTATTAAATATTCATTTCCTCAAAGATTTACTTCTTTGGGTGAAAATTTAACTTTTTTGTTCATAATTGTTTTCTCTTTTTTTTGTTAAAAATTAATATTTTTACCTGAAAATTTAACCATTCAATTTTCGGTAAGAAATTTATCCATCATAAGTTGAAGATTCAACTGCTTGGTGGAAAATTCATGTATTCCATTGAAAATTTGTTCTTTTGGTTAGAAAATGAATCTTTTTTGTTGAAAATTCATCTTTTTGGTTAAGGATTCAACTATTTGTTCAAAGGTTCATCTTTTTTGGTTGAATGTAACTGGTTAAAATTTTGTTCTGTTGAAACTTGGTTTCAAGAAATATTTTTTAAATTGAAAATTCAACTATTTTATTTTAAATTCTTCTTTCTGGATTGAAAATTTATCCATGTGGTTGAGGATTGAACTTTTTTGTAAAAAATTCTTTTTTTTTCGCTTGAGTAAACTTACTCGTTGAAAATGCAACTTTTCGGGATGAGAATTTAACTGCTTTTTAAAAATTTGAAATATTAAATGGTTTTGGTTGAATTCTAATCTTTTTGTTTGAAAATTTGACATTCTGTTTGAATATGAATCTTTTTGGGTTGAGAATTTAACTATTTTAATTAAAACTCAATCTTTTTCAGTCGAAAAGTCAACTGCTTTGTTAAAAATTCCTCTTGTTGGATTAAAAATTAATTTTTTAGTGTAGAAAAATAAATTTTTCTTGGTTGAAAATTTACCTTTCTTGGTTGAAAATTAACTGTTCTGTAAATTAACTGTAAATTTAACTGCCTTCGAAAAAATTCGTCGCTTTGACTTGAAAATTTAACTATTTGGTTGAAAGTTCTACTATAGTGTTCAATTCTTTTTCTTTTTTGTTGAAAGTTCAACTATACGGTTGTTAATGTTAAAAATCTTTTTTAGTTATAAATTCAACTATTTTGATAAAAATGCAATATCAGAGTGTCTACTAATTTTTGCCACGAAATTTCCGGAAAATTCCTGCATTTATCCCGCTTTTGAATATAAGGTCCCTCTCATGATAGAAGCCTACATGCAATGCACAGTGGGTTGCGACATGCGTAATTCGATTGATTGCAATATCACAATTTATTCAGAAAATATATTTTTAAATTTTTCAACAATTTTTGAAAATTTCAATCTTATTTCAGAAAAAAGTAGCGCAAGAAGCTTAGAGGAACAATAAAAAGCTTTGAATTATAAGGAAATTAAATGCACTTCATCAAAAATATAATGAAGGACAATTCCCGGATTTTCCCGGATTATTTTCAGTTTCCAGATAATTCCCGGATTTCCTTAAATTTCTACAGTCTTATGCATTCTGAATATATTCCGACCTGAAATCTTAGGAATTTAAAGTATTTCATATTAAAGTAAAAAATAGTCCGAAATTGGTAACGTAGTTTATGGACGGCCTCTTAACTTGAACGGTTGGATCTGGAGTTACAGTAAATCATCTGGAAATAACCATAGTACTCAACTCGTTCGACTAAGCAACATGTTGCAAGAAAAGCTAATTTTGCTATTAAACGAAGATTGTAGCTTAACCAGACCAGGTCAGCTTTATAGAGGTTTATACGTTTTTGGATGGGCTCTTTCATTTTACTGGTTTAATCTCTCCACGAGAGTTGCTCTAAAAGTTTCGCTTCGCAGCACAATGTTTTGGCACTTTTCCTATTCTTGAAAATTAGTAAAAGCTTCAGGCTAAAAATTCTTGATACCTGCAGGTCTTTATATATATTTTTTAAGTTTGCTCAGTTCGTTCGACTAATTAGGGTTTCAGAATGTTTACAGGTCAGATAACAAACAACTATAAACTTGCGATGAAGATCTTGCACAAGACATAATGAGGAACGTAACTTAACATAAAAATATAAATTGAAAGTAAAATATAAAATGTTGAAACTAAAACTATTGATGTTCCCTAGTTATCTCACATTGTTAAATATAACAAATCTTAGAAAGAAAATCTAAGGTCAATGCAGAAAAGATGGTCGAATTTGTCATTGATCATTTGGCATAAGTTATTTGAGATTTTCTTTTGCTTTAGAGAAAAGTAATAATTTTTTATCCAATCTTCATCATTGATAGCCTGCTTTGTTCTTTGAAATCTTACCTGAAATTCTATTGAGATTAATTTCATTAAAAGTAATCTAGAAGCAAGCTAGGTAGGTAGATAGCTAGATAATATATAATTAGCTAAGCAACAATTTTTCTCATGAAAATTTGAAATATGGTGTAATAGTCACCATCCGAATATGTAGAATTTTAGATAATATATTCTAAAGAACAAAATAAGCTATTAATGATGAAGATTGAGTCAAAATTACGATTTTTTTTCTCAATAGAAAGAAAAAACCAAAGCTTAAAATAACTAATTTTGAATAAACAATTAATTTTCATTTTATTGTGGCTTTTGGTTTGTGATTTCACATCGAATAATATATTTTTTTGAAGTTTAAATGCGGAGCCTATATGCATTTCCAAAGTTATCATATGACCAATTCCATTTCAAATAATGCAAAATTGGAAGCAATTTCTAGGACATTGTGTCGAAATAAGTTAGTATTTGGATATGTCATTTTAGAGTAAAATTGAAGTTGTGATTAAGAGCATTTTTGTATTCATTCGAATAATCCAAGAAATAGAAAAAGCGGCAGTTTTTCTAAAATCATTGGACATGATTTTTTTTTAAATCCCACCTTAAATTTTTTTTAAAAATAGATGGAATTCATATTCTCCGAGTTTCATTCCTGATAAGCCACTACTTCATATGGAATTTTCTTTTTAATCCAAATTTATGATTTTTTCGAAAATCACTATCCAAAGGGGGAAATTGTGAAGTAGATCATGATTTTTGGTTATAAGTTTTACAAAGAAAAGTATTTTTTGTTCCTATCTCAAAAATATTTTAATTTTTGAGGTAGTTATTTTTGTAAAAAAAAAACAAAGGAAGGCCAGGAAGACGCTATATAATTTATATAGTATTTGAGGGTTAGTTGTAGCGGTGCCAAATAATAAACAGTACAAAATATTTTTTTTCGTAAATTTTGTGACTAAAAACCATCTTATTCTTCATATTTTCCCCTTTGGCTAATGATTTTAAGAAAATTATATTGTTATTCTTCTTTAATAATTAATTTCAATGTGAAGCAGCGGTTTACTGAAATAAGGCTTAGCGGATATGCAGTATACATATCAAGTCAAGTTTTTGAAAAAATCCATTCTCAAGCAATTTTAGCAAACCGGCTGCCACTTTATCATTGAAAAAATACATAATTTTTATTAGGTAAATTGAAAGAATAGGAGGTCCCAAATCTATAATTCACCGAAATTCAAAATAAGCAATTACAGATTTAACTGTTTTTTTTTTAATTCCAGATAGAATTCTTTTTTCAAATTTCTCGTATTAAACGATGCGTCTATGTCTGTCCATTTTATAAATTATTGTCAATATTATTAAATTTTGGGGTAAGATAACTGGTAGGCATCTATAATATTAATATGTTGTAATAAACACTGTTCCAAGCGTAGATTGGGCTGTCCCTGCCCCAGATGATGAGAAACCAAATTCATTTTTTTAATGTTAATTTTTCGTTTTTGGTGTGTTTAAATACCCTGGCTATTTTTCAAAATATGCAAAAAAATATTTGGGTTTGATAGTTTGAAATTTTTTTGGTCATGACGGGCTAGCCAGTACCCGATTAGTGCTTGAAAATACCGTCTAGGTTAGACAGTGTAGACAAAGCCCTGACTGAAACGTAGGTCCCGGGGCATAAGGGCATAAGTGCCAAAATTTGAATTTTACAGTAGACACAAAAAAACTTGCTCACCTCAATGCGTTTGATTTTGTTTTCGAACAAAAAAGTACTCACGAGCTATTATTTAGCATTATCTAACTATGAAAGGAACATCCTGAAAGAAGCAACCATCTCCGAGGAAAACTTTTTCCAAAGGTACGGTGCGTCCCAAAAAGCGCGGATTTTTCCTTAGAAAGAGTTACATAACTTTTTTATTTTACAATTAAAAAAAAAACAAGATATTACCTTCGAGCGTTTACATAGCTCTATTGGATCGCGAAATAGGCGCTTACAAAAAGGGCAATCGTCTGCAAGTAAACTCTGATCAAAGAACGGCGCATTTGTAAAACCGCCGGAACTTACACAGAAAATGCTGCATAAGTTTTTTATTTGTCCGTTTAAAAAAAAAAATTCTTTCGAGCTATAACCTAACTCTATCGAACCATGCACGGAACATCCTGAAAGAAACAGCCGCCTCTGAGCAAAACCCTTGTAAATGGCACAGAGCATCACCAAAAACAAAAATATTGACACACAAGAAATTGCGTCATTTTTTTATTAAAAAAGATGAGACGAATTCTATATGAAACTGGACCATAATCTCCTAAGATGATATGAGTTAGGCCAAAACAATCAGTTTAGGCCAATAAAACGCATTTCCAAAATATGACCTAGAAAACTTGTTCTATATTTTTTTCTTTTACTTCAATTGCAGAATGATTTGCATATTCTATAGTAAACAAGTTGATAGTAAGATTTCGAAAAAACTTCTCGTAAATCGACTTGAGTGGCTAACCTGTTTCCATGGGCATGTAACGAGTAACAAGTAACAAAGTAACAAGTACAAATGTAAAGTGAGATAAAAGTAAAAGTAAGGCTGTCACTCTGTTTACTGGTTCTACGCACTAACTAGAACAGAAGCCGGGTGGCCGGCATTGTGCAGCCAAGTCCCCGTGGCTCCAGATTAAGTCACGGCTGTACAGCGGCCTTTGGTGTTAAGGAACTCGTGTCTCTAAAAAAGGTAACAGGTGCTGAGAGTTGGCAGTGCGTGCCACGAAAATTGTCTTTCCGCTTGCCGGACAATGCGCTAATTTATACGAGATGTACACGACCGGCTGAAAAAAATAGTCACCAAGACAATCCTAGACGCCAGCACAATGGTGCTTCGTAAAGTGTTGAAGGAGCTCTTTCCTTCCTGTCCTCGTAGTTGAATTATGTTCACTCTGTCCAGAAGTAACTGGCCACGAGGACAGCGACAGCTCAAAAGAGCCGTGAGATTATTCGCCATTAAACCTTCAAGGTCATCGTTTATTCAGTAGGAGTGTTTGTTTCATGCCATTGCGCTTATATGTTATAATGTTACATACCTGTTGCTGATTACCTCTTCTATTGCTCGTCTTATCATTACCTATTTTATTTTCAATATCATTCAAAGCAATAGAAGAAACCAGCCTACAGTATATAATGACTATAGTTGATTAATTAGTATAATTAATTAGTAGATTATCCTAATTAACTGGAAAACTGGCTACAAATGTTGATTCTTTCTTTTGGTATAATATTTCGGCAAGGATTGCTTACCTTTCCTATTGTTCATCTTATTATTACCTATTTGATTTTCATGCAAAAAAGTCGGAAAAACCAGCCTACAGTAGATAATGACTTACAGAAGGTAATCCAAATTAACTGAAAAACTAACTAGAAACGTTGATTCTTTTTTCATGTAACATTTCGGCCAGGGATGATTACCATGCAAAAAAATGGAGGAAACCAGCCTACATTGGATAATGACTTAAAGAAGATAATCCTGATTAACTGAAAAACTTACTAGAAATGTTGATTCTTTTGTTTGGTACGTATAATATATTATATATATTATATATATTACATATTGTATAATATTTAGGCAAGGATTGATTACCTTTCATATGAATCGTCTTATTATTGCCTATTTGATTTTCAATATCATTCAAAGCAGTGGAAGGATTCAGCCTACAGTATATAATGACTATAGTTAATTAATTAGTAGATTATCCTAATTAACTGAAAAACTGAATACAAATGTTGATTCTTTCGTTTGGTATAATATTTCAGCAAGGATTGATTACCTTTCCTATGGATCGTCTTCTTATTACCTATTTCATTTATAATATTATTCAAAAAACAATAGAAGAAACCAGCCTACAGTAGATAATGACTTACAGAAGATAATCCTGAATAGCTGAAAAACTGACTAGAAATGTTGATTCTTTTTTTATGTGACATTCCTACAAGGGATTATTGCCTCTCCTATTGTTCATCTTATTATTACCAATTTGATTTTCATGCAAAAAAGTCGGAAAAACCACCCTACAGTAGATAGTGACTTGCAGAAGGTAATCCTAATTAACTGAAAAACTAACTAGAAACTTTGATTCTTTTTTCATGTAACATTTCGGTAAGGGATGATTACCATGCAAGAAAATTGAGGAAACCAGCCTACATTAGATAATGACTTATAGAAGATAATTCTGATTAACTGAAATACTGACTAGAAATGTTGATTCTTTTGTTTGGTATAATATTTCGGCAAGGATCGATTACCTTTCCTATGGATCGTCTTATTATTACCTATATGATTTTAAATATCATGCAAAAAAATAGGATAAAGCAGCCTACAGTAGATAATGATTTACAGAGGATAATCCTATTTAACTGGAAAACTCACTGGAAATGTGGATTCCTTTTTATGTAACATTTTGGCAAGGGATGATTACCTCTCCTATTGCTCGTCTTATTATTACCTATTTGATTTTCAATATCATTCAAAGCAGTAGGGGAAACAAGCATATAGTAGATAATTAATTACAGGAGATAATCCTAATTAACTGAAAAACTGGCTACAAATATTGACTTTTTTGTTTGGTATTAAATTTTAGCAAGGATTGATTGCTTCTTCTATTACTCGTCTATTACCTACTTGATTTCTAATATCATTCTAAGAAATAGATGACTTGCAGGAGATAATCCTGATTAATTGAAAAACTGCCTACAAATGTTAATTCTTTTTTTTATGTAACATTCCGGCAAGGGTTGATTACCCCTCCTAATGCTCGTATTATTATTGCCTAATTGATTTATAATATTCTAAACAATAGGCGAAATTAGCTCGTAGATAACGACTTGCAGGAGATGATCCTAATTAACTGAAAAACTGCCTACGAATGCTGATTCTTTTTTTATGTCACATTTCTGCAGGAATGATTACTTCTCCTATTGCTTGTCTCATTACTTATTTAGTACCTACATTATTTTAAATTTTATTCAAAACTTTTGGGGAAACCAGCCTACAGTAGATAATGACTTATGGGAGATTAGCCTAATTTACTGTAAAACTAGCAATAAATGATGATTCTTTTTTTACATTCTGAATTTAAATGAGTCAAGATTTGATTGATTAAATTATTGAAGTATGGGTTGACTGATAATTCAATCATTTCTACTGACAAAACAGTCGTTTTAACAAATTAATCAGCTAATATTACTGATTGAATCAAATGTCAGCTTGAAATGACTGATTTTCAGTTAATAGAAGTGACTGATTTGTCTGCTATAATAAAGTAGCAAAATTATTTCTCAATTACAATTATTTAATAAATAAATATAAAGGACTGATTGACAGATTGAAAGTTATGGAATAGATCAATAAAAATTACTGATTTAATGAATGAAAATTACAGTTTAGATCATTCTCAGTTAAGAAGTTATCTTTTTTGATTAAAAATTCAAGTACTTGGTTAAAAGTTTAGCTACTTTGCTAGAAATTCATAGTTTTGGTTGCAGATTCATAGTTTTAGTTGAAAATTCATCTGTTTGTTGGAAGTTAAAATTTTTTGTTGAAAATTCGTTTTTGATTAGTTAAAAATTATGTTGTTCATTGAAAAGTAAACTATTCAATTTCTGATTGAAAATGGATTATTTCAGTTTCAAATTCAACTATTTGGTTGAGGATTCAACAATTTTGTTAAAAGCTTGTCTTTTTTTTCTCGAATTGGATCATTTTTTATTAAAAAAATAAAATCTATTCCGTAGAAAAATAAACTTACTTTTATTCAAAATTAAAATCTCCATCATTTGAAATATCATCTGTTACATTTTTTGTTAAGAATTGATATTCTGTAGTTGAAAATTCATCTTTTAGGTAAAAATTAAACTATTTTATTAGAAACTCCTCTTAGTTTGATTGACTCAACCATTTTATTGAAAATTCGTCCGTTTGGTTTGGAAATTCATCTATTTTGGTAGAAATTTTATCAACGAAATAGTTGAATTTTCTACGAAAAAAGTTTTATTTTCAATCAAAAAGTGTGAGTTTTCAACCTAACAGTTGCATTTTTTACCAAAAAAAGGTGGTATCTACCTAGATATAAATTTTCAAATAAAAAGGACGTATTTTCTAAAGAAAAATGAATTTTCAACCCGAAAATAAGAATTTTTAACAAAAAAGTTAATTTTCAACTATATAATTCAATTTTCTACCAAATTGTTGATTTTATAAGCCAAAAAGATGAATTTCCTACAATACAGTTGAATCTTCAAGCCGAAAAGGTGGATTCCTAACAAAACCTGTGATACTTGATATAACAACCAAAAACCATTTCAGTTTAAAATAAAAAAAAGTCGAATTTAACTAAAGAAGACAAATTTTCAGCAAAATAGTGGAATCTTTAACAAAATACATGAATTTCAACCAAATAGTTCAACTTTTAACTATGTAGTTGAATTTTCAAACATAAAAGACCAATTCTCAGTGAAAAGTATAATTGATAATATTTCAACCAAAAAAGATTTTAATTGAAATAAAAAACAAATGAATGCAGTAAGAAAATATGAGTTTTCGAAAAAAAAGTTCAATTCAGAACCAGAGATAAATTTTCAATAAAAAAGATGACTTTTTAATCGAGAAGATTAAGTTTCTACCAAAAAACACAAATTTTCAACAGAACACATGAATTTTTAACTAAAAAATAAAAATTTCAAACCACATAGTTAAATTTTTAAATAAAAATGATAAACTCTGAACTCGAAATATGATAATTAAATTTTCAGTTTAAAATAAGTTAATTGTCAATAAAAGAAAGAAACGAATTTTCAAAGAAATTGGTCAATTTTGAACCAAAGAGATGAATTTACAATAAAAAAGATGACTTTTTAAATCAGAAGATTAATTTTCTACCAAAAAACACAAATTTTTAACGAAATTCATGAATTTTCAACTAAAAAAGTAAAATTTTTAACCAAATATTTGAACTTTCATATAAGAAATATACATTTCGATCTAGGAATTTAATAGTTAAATTTTCAGTTAAAAAAAATTCTTTTCAACTAAAAAGGAAACGAATTTTAAACAAAATAGTTCAATTTTCAACCAAAGTTACCAGAAATATGAATTTTCAACGAAAAAGATCAATTTTTAGGAAAGTAGTTCAACTTTCAACTAAGTTCAAATTTTGACCAAAAAAGATGACTTTTTAACAAAACAGTTGCATTTTCAAACAAATAATTAGATTTTCAACTAAATAGTAGAATTTTTAACCAAAACAAAAATTTGAACGAAGAATCAAAAAGAGGGAAAATTTCTTGAAACAGCTGAGAAAGAGATATTCTTTTAAAAGGGAAAAAGAGGGGAATATGGAAGTGATTTTTAAACTTATCAAGTTATTGTATTATTGAACTGTACCATTGCAGGAACATCTTTCTTAAAAATCGCAAACTTTCTTAAAATTTATTATCCGTAGTTTTTAGTGTGGACCCCCCCCTCTCCCCCAAATTGGTAACGTAGTTTATGGACGACCATTTTTTTTAGACTACCGTATTAAAGATACATGTTATTTGTAGTTAAAAACAAAATTTATTACGAATTACCCATTGACGAAACTGTCTTATGCAAATAAAAAAATTGAATATCAACAACTTTGTCTTGAGTGACTGAAATTCTCACGAGACTTTGTTTTGGACATCACTTTTCCTCGTGGCTGCCGTTATACTTCTCTCACTTTATAAGCAAGAGTTTTAACGAAGTTGCTTCGTGCCATCGTTTTTGACTTAAGTAAATTTTTATGCATACATTGAAGAAAGATATGCAAACTTTCTTAGACGCCAGACTTTACCTCAACTTGGGAAAAATGCATAAAACGTTTCTCGAAACTCCCAATCGAACTCAAATTACGATCACATAAAAACAGGGTGGGGCATTTCCATTAGTGAGGGGCCATCCATAAACTACGTTACCAATTTTGGGCAATTTTTGCCTAAAATTCTGTCAAAACATGGGGAATAGGGTATTATTTCACGAAAATAGGGAAATAAATTCTTTTAAATAAAATCATTGTAGATAACACATTCAATTTAATATGAAAACCTTTAAACTCCTAAAATTTCAAGTCTAAATATATTGCATCTTCAACAAAACAGTTGAGTTCTCAACCAAAAAAGATTTTCTACCAATAGAAATAAATTTTCAACCCAAAAAAAAGAATGTTGAACACAAAAAAAAAATTATTTTCAATTAAACAGTTACTTCGGCAAAAGAGCCGAATTTTTGATAAAACAGTGGAATTTGAGACCAAAAAAGATGACTTTATCAAAATAGTGGAATTTTTAACTTACCAAGATGCATTTTTAACCAAATGGTCGGATGTCCAAAAACGAAAAAAAAATTAGAACTTAACGAAAAACAGTTTAATTTTTAGCCCAAAAAGACGAACGTTTTAGAAGACAGATGAATTTTTTACTTGCGAAGTTGAATTTTCAACAAAAAAAGTTCATTTTTCAACAAACAAGATCACTTCTCTGATCAAAAAGACCAATTGTTTAACAATAAATGGATTTTCTATCAAATAAGAAATTTTTAGACTCATAAAGGATACATTTCTAATAAAAAATATAATAGTTGAATTTTCAGATAAAAAATTAGTCTTTAACAATAAAAACACGACTTTTCAACAAAAAAGTTGAATTTTCAACCAAAGAGGAAAATCTTTGAAAAAACGAATTATTAATAAAGTAGTTCAACTTCCAACCAAATAATTGAAGTTTCAACCAAAAAAGACGAATTTTTAACCAAATACATCAATTTTCAAAGAAATCGTTGAATTTTGAAGCGAAAATACGAATTATCTATACAACAGTTGAATTTCCGGCCCAAAAATATAATTTTTCCACAAAAAAGTTAATTTTCTAACAAATAGTTTAATTTTCATAAAAATAGTTTAATTTTCAACCAAAAATATTACTTTTAAATTGAAAAAATGAAAATTCTACAAAAGAGTTAAATTTTCAACCCGAAACTATGAATATTCAACTAAAATGATGAATTCTGAAAAAAAAATGCTTAAAAGTAGTTTAACTTCAAACAAAGTATGTAGTTGATCTTTTAACCAAAAAGGACAAATATTCTACCCAACACTTGTACTTTTAAACAAAAAGGATGAATTTTCGACCAAAAAGATTAATTTTCTACCAAAAAGACAAATCTTCAACAAAATGGATGAATTTTCAGCCAAATAGTTGAATTTTCAACTAGAAAAGATCAATTTTCAATTTAAAATATCAATTTGAAACCAAAAATGGAATAGTTACATTTTCAGTTAAAAAAATCAATTCTCAACCAATAAATAAACTAATTTTCAACAAATAATTCAACATTCAACCCAAAACATTATTTTTTAACCAAGAAGATTAATGGTCTGAAAATGGAATAGTTAAATTTTCAACCAAAAATATAAATCTTTGAAAAAAGGAATTTTTAACGAAGTAGTATAACTTTCAAACAATTAGTTGAATTTTTGAGCAACAAATATGTCTTTTTGATAAAATAGTTGCATTTTCAAGAAAATAATTACATTTTCAACCAAATAGTAGCATTTTTAACCAAACGAGATGAATTCTGAACCAAAACCATCATAGCGGACTTTTCAACCAAAAATATTTGAATTTTCTTATCGGGTTCTATTATTTGAGTTCGAATTTCTGCGAAAAAAATGAGAAAAAGGGGAAAAAGGGTAAGTTATTTGAAAACAGTGAGATAAAGAATTTTTGAAAAAAGGGGTAAAGAGGGGAATAGGGGAAAGAGCAGTGTAAAGTCTGAAGTATGAAAGTTATTTTCAAAATTATAAGTTACTGACACCCCCCCCCCCCAATCGGTAACGTAGTTTAGTACCGTGACGTACGGACGTTTTTAGGACATGGATTTAGTAGTAATTAAAAACGAAGTTACAGTTAATTTTCCCAGGATGATGCACAAATATGAA
This sequence comes from Andricus grossulariae, assembly GCA_011634705.1. Lineage (NCBI taxonomy): Eukaryota > Metazoa > Arthropoda > Insecta > Hymenoptera > Cynipidae > Andricus > Andricus grossulariae. The sequence continues at coordinate 12,120 of JAABKJ010001542.1, forward strand.
TCGTGACGCACGCGAGGTGTACGATTTCTTAATGGAAATGTGTTTGTTACTAAAACTGTTTTAAGAAATGGTAAATTTAGAATAACATATTTACTTTTATACATGCTAAAGTCAAATAGTGTTATATCAAAAGTAGTAGGATTTAATAATTATTAGAAGGTAAAAAGATCTTGGATTTTGGGAACCCAAGATTGATTGCAGTCTTCTTGGTCTCCCGGGTAAACAAATTTTGGTATGCAATTGATCTAGGAAAACATCCGGGAAATCATATGGGAGTGATCTTTCAGATAGTATATTGAATTTGTATCTCAAATATAGCTAAAGTATATCAATGTATGGTTGAAGTTTTGTCAAAGTATGTTTAAAGTATATCTGTAAAGTACAGCTTTAGTATGTAAATGATGTTTAGGGTATAGACAAAATATGTATCTGCAGTATATGAAAAGTATGGCCATAGTATATGTATAGCCATATTATTGATGATTGGAGATAATTCGATACCTGAAATACAGTCGAACTCGGATATAACGTCCCCGGATATTGCCCTTACGAGAATTGACGTCGCGCCGCATGTAGGAGTGAAAGGAGCTGCGGGGAGTGTGCGGTGGTCACACAGACGTGCACAAAAACAAGGGCGTTTTTATCGAAAGCGGCACTCTTTCAAGGTTTTCCCCTACCATAGCCAGCCCAAAACTGGCACAGTATCCGAGTTTCACTGTAAATAAAATTAGATATCCTGCATCACGCTTTTCATAACATCAGAAAAAATTGTTAGCAATTTTTGAAATAAGTAAAATGTTAATTGTAACTTCAATTGTTTAACTTTATTCTATAAATAATAATTTATTAAATATTTAACTTGAATAATAATTTGATTACAACTGGTTAAGTTTTTATGATAATAATACTACATTCTTGTTAGGAATTCATGATTCTGGATCTTTGACCACTAAATTTGACATTATAGATCCTCATGTTTTGTGATGATCATGTTGCTAGGATATCTTGAAAAATTTTCACGGAAATGCCCGGTAGTAAACTGGATGCTTTCATTCTTATATTATATTTTCATTCCCTCAATTCTTTCGTTATTATATAGGAAATGGTACCAATGTTGGAGTTGATAAAAGATGATCGATTGTAGAGTGGCTATCGTAAAGGTTCCTGAAATAATGAAATGATGGAAAGTTTTAAGAAAGTTTGCGAATTTTGCGAAAGATCTCCCTGAAACGTTACAGTTTAATAACAACTTCATAAGTTTGAAATTCTCTTTCACATTTCAGACTTTTCACATTCTTTCCCATTTTCCCCTCTTTTCCCCTTTTTAAAGAATATCTGTTTTTTCTAATTTTTTTAAAGAAAATTTATTCCTTTTCTCGATTTTCAGTTTACATTTTTGTTTCGGTTAAAAATTCTAATATTTGATTCAAAATTTAGTTACTTTGTTCATAATGCAACTATTGTGTTAAAAAAAATCTTTTTTGGTAAAAAATTCAACAACTTGTTTGAAAGTTTTACTGCTTTGTTAAAAATTTATCTTCTTGGTTGAAGATTCATCTATTTGGTGAAAAATTTAACTATTTCCTTGAAAATTCGTATCTTTTTTGGTTGGAAATTAACTTTTTTTTCAACCGAAAACTTCAATATTACATTTTGTAGTCGAAAATGTATCTTTTTTAGTTAAAAAATCAACTATTTGGTTAAAAATTGATCTTTTTTAGTTGAAAATGCATGTATTCTGTTGATAGTTCGTGTTTTTTTAGTAAAAAATTAATAAAAACTATTAAGTAAGAATCTATTTTGTGGAATATTTGTATTTGGTTATTGCATTCAACTGTTTTTGATTTCAATTAAAATCTTTTTGTTTAAAATACCAATTACATTTTTCATTGATAATACATCTTTTTTTTTTTAATTCATCTTTAGAGGGGAAAATTTAAACAGTTTTTTAAAGACTAGAAATATAGCTATTTAATTCTTGTTCGAAAATTTATAGTTTTATTTGAAAATTGATCTTATCTTTTTAAAAATTGAACAATTTGGTTGAAAATTCATGTATTTTATTGAGGATTCAAGTATTTTGTTGTAAATTCGTCTTCTTTGGTGGAATTCAACTGTTGTTTATTTCAAATTAAAATAGTTTTTCATTGAAGTATCAATTATTACAGGCTTCAAAATTCTTAATTTCGTGTTGCGAATTCCATTTTTTTGTATAAAATACGTCCTTCCTGTTTGAAAATTCATATCTTGGCAGGTACCATCTTTCTCCATAAAAAATGCAACTGTTTGGTTGCCAATTTATATATATTTTTTTAAAATTAATGACCTGGTAAAAAATTACATTTCTTCTTAAAAATGCATAGTGCCCGTTTGAAAATTCAACTGTTTTATAGAAAATTCATCTATTTTGTAGAAAATCTTTTTTTTTTTTTTGGTAGAAAATTAATCTTTTTTTCAAATTCATCTTTTGGGTATCGATTCAACTATTTTGTTAGAAATTCGTCCTTTTTATTCAATTTAACTGAAAGAAAATTAATTTTTTAAACTGAAAATGGAACTATTCCATTTTTGGCTAAAAAGTTATCTTTTTGAGTAGAAAATTCAACTATTTTGGTGGAAAATTCAAGAATTTTGTTAAAAATTAAACAATTTTTTTTAAAATTAACTGCTTGGTGGAAAATTAATTTTTTTGTCGAAAATCTATAGTCTCAGGTGAAAAATTCAACTTTTCGCGTAAAATTCATGTATTTTGTTGAAAAAACATCTTTTTGGGTAGAAAAATAATCTTTGTTTTTGAAAATGTATCTTACTGGGTGTCGATTAAACTATTTTTTCAAATTCGTCCTTTTTGCTTCTATTTAGCTAGTCGAAAATTGTTTTTTTGTTGTTTTTGTTGTTGAAAATTAATGTTTCAAACTGGAAATGTAACTATTCCATTTTTGGTTAAACACTTTTTTTTTAATTGATTAATAGTTGACAATTCAAATATTCTGGTGGAAAAATTAATTATTTGGTTAAAAATTAAACTGATTATTTTAAAAATTAATTACTTCGTAGAAAATTAACTTCCTTTTTGATAATTCATATTTTCGGTTTAAAAATGCAACTGTTATCTGTAAAATACATCTATTTTGATGAAAACTCGTCTTTTTGGGTGAAAAATTATTCTTCTTTTTTGAAAATTCATCTTTTTGGGTATCGATTCAACTATTTTGTTAAAGAGTCGTCTTTTTTGGTTCAATTTAAATGAAAGAAAATCAATTTTTGTGTTGAAAATAAATTTTGTTAACTAATAATGGAACTATTTCATTTTTGGTTAAAAAGATATCTTGTTTAGTAGAAAATTCAACTACTTTGTTGGAAAATTCAAGAATTTTTGTTAAAAATGAAACTATTTATTTAAGAAATTAGCTACTTGGTGGAAAATTAACTTTTTTGTTAAAAATCCATAGTCTCAGGTGAAAATTTCATCTTCTTGAGTAAAATTCATGTATTTTGTTGCACATACGTCTTTTTTGGGTAGAAAAATAATCTTCGTTTTTTAAAATTCATCTTACTGGGTGTCGATTTAATTTTTTTTTAAATTTCGTCCTTTTTGGTTTAATTTAGCCGGTGGAAAATTCTTCTTCTTTTTTTTTTAAATTAATGTTTTAAACTGGAAATGTAACTATACCATTTTTGGTTTAAAACTTATTTTTTCATTAGTTAATAGTTGACAATTCAACTATTTTGTTAGAAAAATTAATCATTTGGTTGAAAATTAAACAATTCAGTTGAAAAAATTAATTAGTTCATAGAAAATTAACTTCCTTGTTAAAAATTCATAGCGTCAGTTTAAAAATTCAACTATTTTCTGAAAAATTCATCTATTTTGTTGAAAACTCGTCTTTTTGGGTACAAAATTAATCTTCTTTTTTGCAAATTCATCTTTTTGGGTGATTCAACTATTTTGTTGGAAATTCGTCTTTTTTGGTTCAATTTAACTGAAAGAAAGTTAATTTTTGTGTTGAAAATTAATTTTTTAAACTGAAAATGGAACTATTCCATTTTTGGTTGAAAAGTTATCTTTTTTTTAGTACAAAATCCTACTATTTTGGTGGAAAATTCAAGAATTTTGTAAAAAAAAAACTATTCATTTGAAAAATTACCTACCTGGTGGAAAATTAACATTCCCCCCAGAAAATTTTGCTGCAAATACGTCTTTTTGTGTAGCAAAATAATCTTCGTTTTTGAAAACTTATCTTATTGGATGTTGATTTAACTATTTTTTCAAATTTGTCTTTTTTGGTTCAATTTAACTGATAGAAAATTAGTTTCTTTGGTCATTGAAAATTAATTTTTTAAACTGAAAATGAAATATTGCATTCAATTCCATTTCTGGCTGAAAACTTATTGTTTAATTAAGTAATCAAACTGTTAAGTGGAAAATACAAAAGTTTTGTTGAAAATTCATGTATTTTGTTGAAAAATCGTCTTTTTGGGTAGAAAATTAATCTTGTTTTTTGGAAATTGATCTTATTGGCAATGAATACAACTATTTTATCAATAATTTGACTTTTTTATTCAACTTAACGGGTAGAAATTTTTTTTTTTTTTTTGAAAATGCAAGTATTCCATTTGTGGTTAAAAACTTATTTTTTAATTAACTAATCGAACTATTGGGCGGAAAGTACACTTTTTTCGAAAATTCGTGCATTTTTTTCAATTCGTCTTTCTGGGTAGCAAACTAATCTTCTGTTTTGAAAATTCACCAAATTTGATGTGGATTTAACTGTTTGAAAAAAAATCTTTTTTAGTCGATTAAACTGATAGAAAATTA
>JAABKJ010001542.1:16948-30334 GCA_011634705.1 Andricus grossulariae
GTTAAATATTCATCATTTTAGTTGAAAATTCATCTTTTTGGTTGAACATTAATTTTTTTAATTGAAAATTTAACTATTCAATTTTCAGTTTGAAATTTATCTTTTTTAGTTGAAAATTCATGCATTTTATTGAAATCTCGTCTTTTTGGTAGAAATTAATCTCCTTGGTTGAAAATACATTTTTTTTGTGCGGAAAATTCCACTTTACTAATTAAAGATTCATGCTTTTTTTTTTGAAAATTTATCAGTTTTGTTGATTCAACTATTTCGTTGAAAATTCATGTATTTTGTTGAAAAATCGTCTTTTTGGGTAGAAAATTAATTTTCTTTTTCAAAAATTGATCTTATTGGCCATGAATACAACTATTTTATTAATAATTTGACTTTTTTCATTTATTTCAATGGGTAGAAAATTCGCTTTTTTGTTGAAAATGTAATTATTCCATTTTTTGGTTGGAAACTTATTTTTTAATTAATTAATCGAACTGTTGGGTGTAAAGTACAACTGTTTTGTAGAAACTTCATGAAATTGGTTGAAAATTCGTCTTTTTGGGTAGAAAACTAATCTTTTTTGAAGAATTCATCTTATTTTGTGTGGATTTAACTATTAAAAAAATCTAGTTTTGGTTTCAGTTGACTGGTAGAAAACTAGCTTTTTGTTATTGAAAATTAATGTTTAAACTGAAAATTCACTATTCCATTCTATTCCATTTTTGACTGAAAAGTTTTCTTAAATTCTTTTTTGGTTCAGTTTAACTGGTAGAAAATTGTTTTTTTTTTTATTGAAAACTGATTTTTTAAACTGAAAATTTACTACTCCACTCAATTCCATTTTTGAATGGTAACTTATTTTTTAATTAGGCAATCGAGCTGTTTGGTGAAAAATACAACTGTTTTGTAAAAAAATTCATGTATTTTGTTGATAAATTGTCTTTAAAATTTATCTTCTTTCTTGAAAATTGATCTTATTGGTTATTAAGTACTATCTTATGTACATTAATAATTTGACTTTTTTTATTCAATTCAACGGGTGGAAAATTCGCTTTTTCGTTGAAAATGTAAGTATTCCATTTTTGTTGGAAACGTTCTTTTTTTGAAAATCTAACTACTTGTTCGAAAATTCAACTATTTTGGTAGAAAATTCAACTATTTAGATAAAAATCAAACTATTCATTTAAAAATTAAGTTTCTTGGTAGAAAATTCACTTGTTTGTTGAAAATTACTGGTAGTAACGTAGTTTATAGATGATCCCTGACCAATATTTTAACTACAATCCCGACAAAACCAAAGTTCGTATTTCAAGGCAATTGGTGTGGCTTTCCAAACAATTTGAATTCAATTTGTGGTACGCTTCCAACTCTGATCAGAATACGGTTTATCAAAACAATTAACTCCTAAACCGCAATACGTTTAAATATTGTTTTCTCCTTATTGTTCAAAAGTTCGTTTCCCTACCTTGCAGAGTGGTGAGCATTGAGCAACCCGTGAAATTACAGATTAGTTTCAACGTTTAATTATTCGCTGGGTGCGTTGAAAACTCACTCGGAGAATGTATATCGTCAATTAAAAGTTATGCGTGGTAAATAAAGATCCAAAATCATCGTTTCTCTTTGCGATTCTATTTTTTTACATTTTCTAGATTTAGCACACTGAACCTTTTTTTAGAGAATGTACGATGTAGGGTGAGATACAAAAGCATGTCCTTACCTTGCACGTGATATGCGGGCGTAATTCAGAAGAATAGGTGACGTTGACGTACTTAAGACTCAAAAAGGTATTGTTTCAAGAATGTTCTCAGCTTTAAAGGTGATCAAAGGGTCTTGCAGGCAGTCCCTTAGAAAAGAACGTCAAAATCTCAAGAAGGCATTGAAGCTCTAGATAAGTACTTGTTACCTGGAACAAAAATGAGCATATGAAAAAGTTCATAATAATCTTAGGGGCCGTCTATAAACTACGTTACCAACTTGAGGGGTAGAAGGGGTTTGCGCGAAAAACTAGGTTGGTAACAAAAGGAGGAGGGAGGGACAGTAGAAGCTACGTTAAGAACTTAGATACTATTTAGTACATTTGCTGATGATAAATTTTAACAAATTTTTCGACTTTTCCGAAAGATTGAAAATGTAACTGTAGAGTTTCATGATAATTCAATAAGTTTGAAAATCACTTTTGTATTTCAGACACAGCACTTTTTCCCCTATTGCCTTATTTCCCTCTTTTCCCCCTTTTTTAAAGAATTCCTCTATATTCGCCTTAATGCGAACTAAATTAATAAAACCCAATAAGAAAATCCAACTATTTTTTATTTTTATTTTGAATTTTTATTTATTTATTACATACTCATTATAATGGTTCATAATCATCGTATTGGTCTTATGTGAAACATGACTTTTCGGATTCCATCAAATGTCGACGTTTTGAGGTCCTCTCAGTCAGAAAAAATAGTTTTTATGTCGGCATCTGTCATTGTCGTCGTCGCTGTCGTCGTCGTTGTAGTGTATACAAAGATAACATTTGAAGGAATTATCCGATTGGATTGCCCTTGGGCACACTTTATAAGGATGTGAAAAGAAAGGACGAGTTCGTCAGCCAGCTATTTTGGTCAAGATTTCAAAAAGTTTAAGCATTTTCAAAATTTTGAGACCATTTTTTTTTTTCAATATTTAAAAATAATATGTACAGCTATTCATAGTCCCAAAAAACAAACGAAAAATTAACATTTTTACCAAAAAACGCACGATAAAAAAAACCAAGAGAAGAAAAACGTTGCTTTTTGAAAGCCCTACAAGATTATCATAACAACTTTTTGAATTTTTTCGAACAATCGAAATTTCAAGTTTTGATAGCTCAAAAAATTATTAAAAATTTCATTTCACAGTCAAACTATGCAAGATACAATTAGAGATGATAAAACAAAAATTGTGCACCAAAAAAAGATCTACAAATTTTTTATTTGCCACTTTTGGATGGAACGCGTAGTATTTGTTTTATTTGTAAAGAACGAAATTTAAAAAAATTAGATTTTTGGACAAACGACGCAAGCTATGAAAGAAATAAATGGACAAAAATCGATCATCCAAAAAAGAGCCACAAGTCTTTCATCAATAATTTTTTGATAGAATGCGTAGTTTTTGTTTGAATCGTAAAAAAATAACATTTAAAATAAAAAAATAAAATGTTTGGAAAAACGACACAAGAGACGAAAGAAATGAAGAGACAAATATTGCAAATGAAAAAATTAACTTTTTAAAAAAACGACACAAAAGCTACAATAAAATTTTATTTAACAAAATTTATCGCCTAAGTTATATCTACAAATTTGCTTGGATTGCAATATCTGAATAAGCAGTGCTAGACCGATGTACAAAAATAAATATAATATACATTTAACATAATAGTGTTAAATATAATGTAGAAAAGTTCACATTTTGGGCAAAATCGAGTGCGAAGCACGAGATGCGTGATAAGAATGTGTTCGTTAAAGCCAAAGGAGCTTTAACAAAAGAGAATTCACAATCATCAAATTACAGTTATCGATGCTTTGACCTTTAATTTTGAAAGGTGTTTGCACAAAATTCATGTAATTTATTGAAAAATTCTCATTTTTTTATTGAATTCAACTGTTTTTTATTTTGAATTAAAATTTCTTTTTTTGTAAATATCAACTTTACACGCTTCGTTACGTATTCGACTTTTTGAGGAAATGTTCTTATATTGTGTTGAAAACTCACCTTTTTTATATAACATTTTTTTTTTTATTGAAAATTCATCCTTTTTGGTTACAACTGTTTCTGACTTCAAACTAAAATCTCTTTTGGTTGAAATATCAACCTTTACATGTTTTATTGAGAATTCATAATTTTAGATAAAAGAATGAATTATTTGATTTTGAATAAGATTTTTTGATAAAAATCATATTTTCGTTTTGAAAATTCAACTGTTTCAATCAAATTTATGTTTTTGACTTGAAAATTCAACTATTTTGTTGAAAACTGTTTTTTCTTTGGTTGAAAATTCAAATGTTTTGCTGAAAGTTAAATTATTTTATTTCAATTTGAACTATTTTGTTAGAGTCATCATTAACTATTTGTTGAAAATGCAATATTTATCGACTTGAGATCTTAGAAATTTAAAGTGTTGTGTCATATTGAACTCAATATACAATCAACATTAATTTCACTTAGAAGAATTTATTCCCCTATTTTGGTGAAAAATCATCCTATTTCCCTGCATTAAGAGTAGTATTTTGAAAGTATAGAATTACAAATCATTGAATTTTCAAGAATTATATTTTCAAGGTATGTAATTTGGAATACTTTTTTGGAATAGTTCAATTTTTAAGATTTACATTGGAAAATTCTTCAACCCTGAATGTAAAACATTTACAATTGAAAACTCTTCAATTTTGAACATTTACAATTGAAAACCTTTTAGTCTTAAAAGGTGTATAAATAAAAATTCTTAAATTGTGATGATTTTGAAGATCAGAAGTCATGAGTTTTCAATATTAAATCTTCAAGTTTGATTAAATTTCAAATGTGAATCATCAAAATTGCAGAATTTTTAATTGCAAAACATAACATTTTCATAATTCTTGATTAAAAAATTTTTAAATTAGGAAATCTTCCATTTCAATGTTTGAGAAATCAAATTTTTATAATTTTAAAAAGTCACACATAAAAATTCTTGAATTTTAGAGAAATAGATTCAAAAATTATTCCATTATCAAGGCTTATATTTTGAAAATGACTGTGATTTTAAACGTTTCTTTAATATTTGAATTAAAAATTCTTCAGTGTTGAGGACTTTGAATTTAAAATTCGTCAATCTGGAATATTTGCGATTAAAGACTCTTCAATGTTAATTCAACATTACCGATTCTTTAATATTATTATTAATCATTTTTGAATTTATAATCGCATATTTTCAAAATTAAATACTCTTCGATTTTTCAATATTTGGACTTCAAAGTTCTGCAATTTTGAGATGTGACAATTGAAAATTCTTGAATTTTGAAAATATGGAATCACAAATTATTAAATTTTTTTTTATTATGAAGCATATATGAAAATTCTTAAATTGTGGGGATTTTGAAGATCGAAAGTCAAGAGATTTTAATTTTGAATCTTACAAATTGATAAAATTTCAAATTTAAATCATCAGAATTGCAGAATTTTCAAATGTAAAACATAAAACTGTTATCATTTTTAATTGTAAATTTTTTGAATTAAGAAAGCTTCCATTTTAAAGATTGAAAATTCATATTTTTACAATTTCGAAGAGTAAGAATAAAAAATTCTTGATTAATATTAATATTATTAATGTTATAAATTTCAATACATTAGAATTCGAGTTTTTTTTTTTAACCGAAAATATAGATAAGAATTCTATGACTGTTATTAAATTTCATGATTAACGAACCCAACTGATTCCAAATCCTGATTCCAAATCCATTGACAAAACTTCTAAATTCAAAATGGTGGATACAATATAGCGAACACATTTTTTGGCAATTATTTATTTTTTATCAAACTAATTTTCGAGTTGTTTTTTTGGGTCACTGATTCTAAATCTATAACCTAAACTTCTGAATTCAAAATGGCGAATCCAATATGGCGACCAAATTAAAAAAAATATTTTTATTTATTTATAGATCTCATTTTATTGTTGTTTTTTGAGTTGCTAATTCTAAATCCATCATCGAAACTTCAAAATTCAAAATGGCGGAACCAATATGGCGACATAATTTTTAGAAAATTAATTGTTTTTCATAAAAATAATTTTCTGGTTTATTTTTTGGTCGCGGATACCAAATCCAGCAAAAAACTTCAAAATTCAAAATGGCCAATCCAATATGGCGATAAATTTTGTTAACATTGTTTTTTTGTAATAAAACTAATTTCCTACTTGTTTTTTGGGTCGCTGATTCCAAGTCCATAGTCAAAACTTCCAAATTAAAAATGGCGGATCCAATATAGCGACAAATTTTTCTGAAATTATTTATCTTTCATAAAACTCATTCCCTAGTTGTTTTTTGGATTGCAGATTCCAAATCCATCATCAAAACTTCGAAATTTAAAATAACGGATCCAATAGGGCGATCGAAACTTGTATAAATAATTTATTTTAAATCAAATTCGTTATCTGGATGTGTTTTGATGTATGTCCCCTCGCCTCTTAAAATTACACTTTCATAAGGAAATAAAAAAAATTTGAACTGAACTAAGCTGCACTGAACTGAATGGAACTAAATTTTGTTTTTGTTTGAATAAAATATATACATTACACACTAATTTACTTAAAATTAGTTTGTCTTGTTACGTGTATTGAGACTAAGTTTTGCGCGGAAGTAATTTTGAGTAATTATTTATCTACTTACTATCTTAATCCAAATTAGTAAAAATTCTACTAATTAAATTAGTAGCATTGTGTCTGACTGTTGAATTAGTAATTTTATCACTTCATACTACATGAAATGGTAAGATTTGTGTTACTAAATAAATTAGTAAGGGTATTCTACTAATCTGCTTAGTAGCTTAGCAAAAATTATTATTTAACCTTAATTTTAAACAGATTTAAAAACTCTTTTATCTTTAAAAACGGTTTTTTTAAAACCACAGTATTGGTAAACTTCGGATAAGTTAAAATAAAAGTATCTACATACTTTAAACCGCAAGAATTTTAATTTAGTTTATTTATTTTTTTAAAGTGAAAATTGAACTATTCTGTTTGATAATTGATCATTTTTAGTTTAAAATTCAAATATTCATCTCTTTGCTTGAAAATTTAACAGCCTGTTTGCAAGTGTTCCTCTCACTTGACGACTGAAAAATCTTTTTAAGTTGAAAATTAAACTCATATAGAAAAGTAGTTTTTTTGGGGTTAAATTCAACTGTTTCAGATTAAAAATTAATTTTTTTGGTTTGGATAACAACTACTAGATTTTTTCTTTAGAATTCATCTTTTTTGGAACACGAACTTAATTTTGTGAGTTGAAAGTTAACCGCTTTTGTTAAACATTAATTTTTTTTGGTTCAAGATTCATCATTCCAATCAAAAATTTATCTCTTTGGTTGAAAAGTGAGCTATTTTGTTGAAAATTCTTTTTTCTTCAACAAAACATTTCAGGTTGAAAAATTACCATTTTTAGTTGCAAATTAAACTATTCCAGTCAATAATTCATCATTTCAGTTGAAAATTTATAAGCTTGGTCGAAAACTAATTTTTTTAACCGAAAATTGAATTTTCATGTTTAAAACTGATATTTTTGCTTAGAAAATCAAATATTTCGTTAAAAATTCATAAATTTTGTTGAAAAATCGTCTTTTTTGGTATAAAATTAATCTCTTTGTATAAAAATTAATTTTCTTGTTTGAAAATTCAACTTTTTGAAAATTCATCTCCCTTCTTGAAACCCCGTATGTTTTCGTAGAAAATTATTCTTCATGTTTCAAAATTAATCTTCTTTTATGAAACTTTATCTTTTTGGTTGAAAATTTAAGTATTCCATTTAAGTATTCATCATTTGAGTTGAAATTTCATCTTTTAGATGGAAGATAAAAACGACTTGGTTGAAAGTTATTCTTTTGTTAAAAATGCATCCTTTTGGATCAGATTAATATATTTTAGTTAAAGATGCATCATTTTAGATTAAAATTGGTTATGTTTTTTCTGGAAAATTAATGTATTAACTAAAAATGTAACTATTCCATTTTTGGTTGAAAACTGATATTTTTTAGTTCAAAATTCAACTATTTGGTTAAAAATTCACCTATCTTGTTCAAAATGGAATATGTTTACTATGAACTTTAAGAATTTGAAACGGTTCAAATTCAATTTAATACAGGACCCACATTAATTTGAAATAAATATGCACTGAGTTTGAAGTGTAAGAAAATAAAATGGAAATTTCTTTGAATTATTATTTAAATTCATAGATTAATGTATTTTACTTAAATTCTCTGAATTGTCGAATAAGTTTTTCAATTTACTTGAAACTACAATTTAAAATAGTAACCAGCATATACATTTACCAATTCATTTAGTAGTAGCATTACCAATTCCTTTAGTAGATATAGTTACTAATCAATTTAGTCAGTCATTCTTACTCATTGAATTAGTAGATTTTTACTAATTACTAGTAAACGAATAGGCACTATTTGAATTAGTAGAAAATCATTACCAATTAGGAGTTTTCTATTAATTCAGATTTAGAGAGTAGCGATATGTTATCACGTAAAAAACACGAAATTGATATTGGCTTCGAAATATGTGCATAACTTCATTAAAAACCAAAAGTGGCAGCACATTTGAAACTTCAATAATTAGCGAGAAGAATGATTCCTTGAAATCTTAAGACGTGGTTTTGTGGTACTTTTAAACTGAAAAATGTCCAGTATTGAAAACCAGAAAAATGTGCATGTTCTTTAAAAACGTTTTTAAATAATTGTGAAACCTTTAAACATTGAAATTCATACCAAATTGGAGAAATTGATCATTTTTTTGCATACTTCTTCTGACATTCATTGTAAGCCATTCGATGATTTGGATAGGCTCTAGAGATATTACTTGTGAATGAAAGCTCGTGAAATTTCGTTTCTATCTACACTGTTAGAAATGTTTGCAGTTTTAGTATACACGTGTATATTTAATTTCCTATATGTTTACTAAATTCATTACGCTTTGTAATTTTAGTATACTTACGTATATTAAATTTCTTTTATGAAGTTATATGTACACTAAATTTATTAAGTGTACAGTAAGTTTCTTTTACGTATATGAATTTCATAGTTTCTGTATACTAAAATTCATATACGTGTTTACTATATAACATGAAATTCAATTTAGTATACCAGCGTACAGTAAATTTAGTATATGTATATACTGAATTTAGTATGCACGTACACGAAATTTAGGATACGCGTATATTAAATTCAGTATACAGAAACTATGCAATTCATATACGTGAAAGAAACTTACTGTACACTTAATAAATTTATTATACATATAACTTCATAAAAGTAATTTAGTATACGTAAGTATACTAAAATTACAAAGTGTAATGCATTTAGTAAACATATAGGAAATTTAATATGCCTATGTATACTAAAATTGCAAACGTTTCTAACAGTGTGCTCATTGAATTAGTAAGTTTGCACTACTAAGTAGATTAGTAGAATACTACTACTAATTCGGATTTAGAGAGTAGCCAAAATAGTTACTTTATGTTGAGCATTTGCTCAACATAAATTCTTTGGCATTTAAGAACTATAATCTACTCTTTGGCATAAATTTCATATAAAGTGAAATTTAATTGACAAGAAAAGTTAGTCTACTCTGTTGACTTTCAAGAAGAAAAACTGGTCAAATAACTGTCTAATAATATCCAGGTTTAAGTACCAATATCCCTGGCTTTTGTGCCAAAGTGGCAATATTACCTTCTTCATGTAGTTTAGTTCATTTTTAAAAGCTTTGAAATGATCTGTTCTGGTCTAATATTTTCTCATGGGGTGTTTCCCAAAATTACAAAACGTCAATACACAGCCTGTGCATATCATATTGTTTAGAACAGGAGTGGCTTCAAGGCTATTTTAGCAGTGAGCAGGGAATAGGAATAGGGAATAGGACCACGCTGTCTCTCATAAAATCGGGGCACCCCATGGATCCATGGGAGTAAAAATGAGATGTTTGGAGTGGTCGAAGCCAAAAGTTCCGGGGGGTAAAGTGAACGGATGTGCCTCGAACCGTGAGAAAGATCCACCATGAAAAGCGCATGGTTTTTCTTTCTATCCCCCTATATTTTGGGTCTGATCCGGATTCCGGACTAATCGTAAAATTATCACGGGATTATTTTATTCCCATGGAGAAATCGTTACCTGAATACTTAGGGGTCATCCATAAATTACGTGACACAGTTTTTGCCTATGTTACGTAACTTTTTCCAAATATTTTCAGCAGGGTGGTCCTAGGTCAAGGAAAACTTGGAAATAAGGGAATTTCATTGGTCAACGAGAAGACAGGGATTTTGATGGAGATCTTGTAAAAATAAGGGAATTTCTATGAGAGGCACTTTAAATCTAGAGGATAATAAATTTTCAATTTTGAACTTTTTATTTGAAATTATTTTGTTTCTTTTTTGTTGAAATATCAACCATTACATTTTCCCTTGATATTTTTTTTAATTTATTTTCTCGGACAAATAATTCAACTGCCTTCTAAAAAATTCGTCTTTTTGGCTTAATATTTGAAATATTTTGTTGAAGATGAAAAATGTTTTTGGTTAAAGTTTATTCTTTGTTTCTCAAAAATTCGACCATTTGGTTCAAAATTTGTTCGAATTCACAAAAAACTACATCCATTTTTTTTGTTTGAAAAAGATGATGGGCCAAGCCATAGAATACGAATAAAATATGACTTTTTGAATATCACCCCCATAAGTCTGTTTGATAGGTTTAAAAAAAAACCCATAAGTGTAAAATGGATTTTGCGAGTTTTTGGCTCTAATTAGGATTTTTTTCGTTTTTGTAAACAAATTATTACTAATAAATAAAATACTACTTCATACTGCAAATTAGATATTCACATAAATAGTTTAAGCAATTTATTATTGTTTTTAGCAATTTTCCATTAGAATAGAGATAGAATCTCGTGTTTTTTTAGAAAAATTTTCACTTTTCGTCTCTTACTCAAACAATTTATTATTATTGTTAATAATATTCACTTACAATATTGCTATAAATTTGCAGTTTTTTCAAAAAATTTCCACTTTATGACCAGTTTTCAATTAGACTTGGTTAAATAAATTAATTAAGGTTAACGGAATTAATTGTTTAAACAATATATTATTTTTTTTAATATTATTTAATTTGAATAATGCTAGAAAGTTGCGGTTTTTTCTGAAATTCTTAACTTTTTGTCCACTTTTTACTTACTGAGATAATAAATAATGCAAGTGAACAAACATAATTGTTTATAAAATAAATTATAGTTTATTACTACCTTCTCTAAGAGTAATGGAAAAAGGTAGGGAGTTTTCTGAAATATTCAGTTTTTCTTTGACTTTTTAATTCTCAGCAACTACTTCAAGGAAAATTTACATGTATAATATGATCCATGTAGAAAATTTGGAAAATATTTTTAAAAACTGTACTATTTCAGAAAAATATATTTACAAAAAGAAATATTGTTTGACAAATTATTCTCTCTATTGCTTATTTATTATTTCTTCATAACTAAAAAGGCAAAGTAATGTTAAAAATTCAAGAAAAAATCGCAACTTTCTAGCAATTATCTAAGAGAAGATAGTTATAAATAATAATATGTTTAAACAATTCTTTTTTGATGTTTCATTAATTTTTACCTTACCCTAAGTGAAAAGTTTACAAAAAGTTGCATATTTCAGAAAAAACGCAACTTTCTGGCATTATTCAAAAAGAGTATTATTAAAAATACATTTGTTAACCAATTATGTTTGTTAACTTGAATTAATTATTACCACACTTTAATTATAAAATTCGGAAGAACCGCGACTTTCTAACTCTGTTATAAGACAAAATTGCTAAAAACAATAATAAATTATTCAAACTATTTATGTAAACATATAAATATCAGGATTATCTAAAGTTTTTATGACAACATGTGCAGATAAGGGTAATATTACAATAGCAATGTCAAAAAGCGAATATAACAAAAAAATTATGACAATTCTAGAAGACAGAAATAGTTTTGAAATAATTGATATCTTGGGAACATACATAAAAGTGTTATAGATACGGTACATTCAGCTCTTTCCTGATCTTATGGTCTGATTAAAGCACATAAAGTTGATTATCCATTAAGACCTGTAATATCAAAAATAGGTTCTCCGACAAGAAAATTAGAAGAATTACTGAGTAACATCATTAAAAAATCAATTACAATTTCAAAAAACACAGTAAAAAATAGTAAAGTTTTTCTCGAATTGATTGAAAGAATTACAATTATTAAGATTATATTCTAGCTTCTTTCGATGTAATTGCTATGTTCCCAAAGATTCCTTGAGATAAAGTAAAAGAATCGGTTGGAGTAGTTTTTCCATGCCTTTTCTATACGAGATATGTTGATAATTCTGCTCTTTGCGTTGGATCAAGTAAAATCAATATACTTTTAGATGCTTTTAATAGTATACATCCCAGATTAGAATTCACATCAGAATTAGAAAAAGAAAATAAGCTAAATTTTTTATACTCAACTCTGATTAAAACAGATGACGGTAGAATTATAACGGGTTGGTACAGAAAACCATCATTTGCAGGACGAACTTTGAGCTTTCTGTAAAATCATCCAATACAAATGAAAATCGCGATTATTAAAAATATGGCTGATAGGTCTATAAAATTGTCACATCAAAGTTTCCATAAAAAAGATATTGAACTATGCAAACAGATCCTTTTTGTGGACCATTCTTGACCCTTGTTAATTGAAAAACATATAAACAATAGAATTCATAAGATAAATCAGAAAGAAGACACTTTAATTAATACAGAGACAAGACAATTTGATACATATAACACGGTTGTTTTACCTTATTTTGATAGAATTTCAAAGTCTTTGAGATCAGTTTATAAAATAAAATGTAGGAATTGCAAAGAAAGTATATATAGGCCAAACAAGGAGACAACTAGGAATAAGGAGAGATGAACGTCAAAATAATTTTCATAGAAATTAGAAATATCATAGCGTGCTGTCAAAACATATAATCACATATGGCCATGAGTTCGATTGAGACGGTGTTAGAGTGCTATATATTGAATGAAACCAAAGAAAAAGGGAATCCATGGAAATTTCGTACATAAAGAGAGAGGGCAATAAGGCAATCAATTTAAAAAGAGACCTTCCGAGATATAACAAAGCCTTTGATAGTTTTATCAAATTTTTACACAAAACTTTTGAAATTACTGTATTTTAATGTTCTGTTCATTGGCAATTAAAATAAGTATTAAAGTGCATAAAAGATTTTCGAAATATGAAGGATTGATACTTATAACGAAAATTAAAAGTAAACAAAATGTATCCAAAAAGAAAAAATGAAAAATAATATAAATAACAAAACGATAAGAAACTTCAGTCTCATAATGTACATAAGTTACTTATATTAAGCATAAGATAGAAATATATATTCGTAGTTTCCTATAGAATTATGCCCTGATGAAGAGATATGAAGTAATCTCGAAACATTTTGTTCCCAAAAGTGGTATAAAAAAGACGAAGAGAGAGAAAGGAAAAGAGAGTGAGGATGGCTTGGTTGTCTTTTTTTCAATTCTCTCCCTCTCTTTTCCTCTTGTGATATACTTGTCTCTAACGAGCCGATTACAATGTTGTTTTGAAACATATTTTAGGGCCTTTCTATG
>JAABKJ010001543.1:0-30331 GCA_011634705.1 Andricus grossulariae
ACTTTTTCTCTTTTTCTCCCTCTTTTTTCATTTGGTTATTTTTGTCTCTAATGAGCCGAAAAGTGAGATAGCTTGGAGTTCTATTTTTTTTTAATTGTGAATCTTTTTCATGCTCATTTTACATAAAATTATTCATGATAAAATAGATTTCTTTTCGATCTTAATTAAAAAATTTTAGATCACTTCGAAAAATCCTTGTCTTATGATATTTCAGTGATCAACCATGATTGTTTATTTTATAAACAATTGTATAAACAAATTCATAACTTGCTTACTTGTCGACAAGTGGATGTTTATTGCTACGAAGTTGACTGCCAATGACTCAGAAAAGACCCTATTTATTAGGAATATCAGGTTACATTAATTGTTATATAAATAAATAAATTTGATAAAAAATAAAGATTTTCGTCAATTTTCAAACAGCATATTTAATTTGTTTGTATATTATTATATTATTATTATTATTATTAATATATATATCATTATATTATATATTAATTCCTGTTTTGATTTTTTGTTTATTTTTTGTTTCCTTAACAAATTGATAAATTTTGCTGTCTATGGTGGTTCCAGTTGCAGTGCTTATGCTTTGAATGCAGCAGATTTTCAAAGCTTACTTTTTATTTATATTTTTCTATAAAATTTATTTAAATAAATGAAATTTTTTCCCCATGATAAAGTCTCCTACCAAATAAGGTCCTTTCTGAGTCATCGGCAGTCGATTTCGAGGAAAATTACATCTGTTTGTTTCAAACTAATCATGTTGTTAATTTGTTTAAAAAATAAACAATTATTGTTTGGTAATGAAGCAACATAAGGGAAGGATTTTGTCTAGTAATTTTAAATTGATTCGGTTGAAAAAAAAACGTAATCTGCTGGTTGAAAATTGACAAACATTTTTTTTTATTTATGAAATTTATTGAAATAATTAACAATAATTTTTTTCTAATAATTAGTATTGTTAATGGAACAAACTGCTTAGAGCGCAAAATGGATTATACATATACTTGTTTATTAAATTTGTTTATAACATTAACAATTATTTTGAATTAAATGAAAATGGTATCCAAGCATTGTTTTTATGCATATACTGAACGAAAAATAAAACTTTTTTTTCAAAAAGTTCATTTTTGGGGTTTCGCAGGGGAAGTGAAAGGAAATGATGATATCGAAAGTAGGGAAAGTGAGGGGAAATGAGCGACAGGAAATTAGGGGGAAATAAGGGGTGGGGAAGTAGAAGTGAATTAAATTGAGCAGTGGGCAAGTAGGTGAAGTTAGGGGAAATTTGGGGAAATTGGTGGTGGGGAAATAAAGGAGGTGGCGGCAGGGAAAGTGATGGGAAATGAGAGGACGAGTCGGGGACTTGAGGGGAAATAAGGGTAGGGGATTAGGGGACGTTAGGAAAATGTGGGTAGGGCAGTAGGGGAAGTAATGAGAAATGAGGGGAAATGAGAAGAGGTGTAGGAGGGAGTGGGAGAAGTGAAAGGAAGTGAGGGTAGGGGAAGTAGCGGAAGTGGGAGGAAATGAGAATAGGGGATGTGTGGGAAGGAAAAATCAAAATTATGAAAAGTCATAAATTTCAATTTATTTTGAAGCAATATTTTAATGTAAAGTATTCTAATGATTGATGATTATTTCAATGACTAAGGAGATAATTAAGGAGGAGTGTACTCTTTGACTAATTTTTAAGAAGATTCTAGTTGGAACTCTCAAAATTCTAATTTCGGCGAAAATAATAAAAATTAATAAACAATTTTTCAAAGTCTTATTTCATTAGACATCCAGTTTCAAGTTGCATAAGTCGTAAAGTGAAAACTACAGTCCGAATTCTTCGTTTCATTTCCGACACAGTTTTTTTCCAGACTGTTTCTCTAATTCTAGTGTACATTACAAATACACAATGGGTTAAAGTTGTTTTCTGTGTGATCTTAACTGATGAGACTATCACCTTAATTGTTTGAAGACGGTGACAAACCGTGTGAAATTACGCGAAGAACCGGGAAATCTATGTGATTCTAGAACGGTTCAAGAATAGGCGTTGCAGGACCGACAAAAAAAGAAACTGTTGCGTGAAAAGTCAACGCGACAAGCAAAAGTTTCAAGTACTATTATTAAAATGATTTCATGCTTCACGAAACACTTGTTAGTTGAAAGTAATTTTTTATTCTTGGTGACATCAGAGTTTAAATGAGAGTAAATTCGCTACCCGCGAGTTGATGATTATAGGCAAGAGCTTAAGAAACAAAACAAAAAACAAAAAAATCAACAAGAAAAATGAATCTTGTTCCGTAGCTTAGTGGATTAGAGTACCAGACCGGTATTCTCTAGACCTGGGTCCGAATCGCTAGTCGAAAACATAACATCAATTTGAATATGAAAATGACAAGGACAGCGAAAAGTTATGATTTTTTCTAAATTTTCCGAATTTTAAAAGTTCAAGCGTTTGAATGTTTCTAGGGATCGTCAGAAGCCAATTTTTTTAAAATAATTTCTTTGCAGTTTAAATTATAAATTTAACATTTAAGAATTAGAAAGTTTTTGGCTGATGGTTGTTTGATTTTCATTCAAGGAATTATTCTGATACTAATGAATTTCAAATTTATTAGTATATCAAGCAATTATTAGAATAAATTAGATGGTTCAGATGACTTAATATTTTTCTATTTCAAGAAAGTTCTATTTTGAGATCTAATTTTTAAGATTAGATATAGATCAAATTTAATTGTTACAATTGATAAAATGTTGGTTAATTTGATACAATTCAAAACTAAATTTGTTCAAGTGTTTAAAATTTGTCGAAAATTTTAGTATTTCAATTTTTAAAATACCAAAATATTGGTTTGGAATGAAATATAAATATCCCTCAACGCAATATTTGGAAATTAAATTTTAAAAGTAGTGATCATTTGACACAAATCTGTACTTTGATATCAAAAGCTAAATTGTAGAATCATCGGTAAAAATGGTGCTAATGAATGACAACTCATTTTTATAAAGAAATAACTGATTTGGCCAATTCCTTTATTTTTGGTTAAAATAATTGGATATGTTGAAGCCATGAAAAGTTGTCAACTTTCAACTTTCACCCAAGTAGTTGAATTTAAAAAAAAACAGATTCAGTTTCAACCAGAGTTACATTTTAAATGAAAAGACATTATATTTTTATTACAAGAAATGAATTTTAATATCAATCATACGAGTTTTTCACAATAGTTTAATTTTCAAAAAATGAAGATTTTTCAATCAATAATAAAAAAAAATTATCCAAATGTTGAAATTTAAAGCTAGAAAGACAAGAATTTTATGAAAACAGGTTAATTTTTAAGCAAATAGTTGAATTTTCAACAAAAAAAGAAGAATACTCAACAAAATACATACATTTTAAACCTATTTGTTGAATTTTCAAACAAAAAAATAAATTTTCCACCAAAAAAGATAAATCCTCAAAAAAATACATACATTTTTAACCAAATAGTCGGATTATCAACAAAGAAGATTAATTTTCTACTGAAAAAAGACGGATTCTCAACCAAATAATTGCATATTTAAACTAAAAAATATCAATCTTCAACAAAATTAATTTTCTACAAAACAGTTGAATTTTTCACCCGAAAATATGAATTTTCAACAAAAAAGTTAATTTCCAACCAAACAATCAAATTTTTAACCAAATAGTTGAATATACAATATGAGAAATTAATTTTTAATCAAAAACCACCAATTTTCCATGAAATACTTGAATCCTTAACTAAAATAGTTTAATGTTCAACAAAAAATGTTGCATTTTGAAACAAAAAATTGATTTTCTACAAAAAAAAGAAGAATTTTTAGCAAACTACATGAATTTTTAATAAAACCATTCAATTTTCAACTAAAAAAGTTATCTTTTAAATTTATATTTTCAACCAAAAATGGAATAAGTGAATTTTGCAGTTGAAAAAATTAATTTTCAAACAAGAAAATGAATTTTCTACTGCAAAAGATGAATCCTCAAAAAAATACATACATTTTTACACAAATATTTGAATTATCAACAAACAAGATTGATTTTCTACTAAAAAAGACGGATTCTCAAGCAAATAATTGCATATTTAAACTAAAAAATATCAATCTTCAACAATATTAATTTTCTACAAAACAGTTGAATTTTTCACCTGACAATATGAATTTTCAACAAAAAAGTTAATTTCCAACCAAAAAATAGAATTTTTAACCAAATAGTTGAATATACAATATGAGAAATTAATTTTTAAGCAAAGCACCAATTTTTCATGAAATACCTGAATCCTTAACTAAAATAGTTCAATGTTCAACAAAAAATGTTGCATTTTGAAACAAAAAAATGATTTTCTACAAAAAAAAAGAAGAATTTTTAGCAAACTAAATGAATTTTCAATAAAAGCATTCAATTTTCAACTAAAAAAGTCTTGTAAATTTATATTTTCAACCAAAAATGGAATAAGTAAATTTTGCAGTTGAAAAAATTAATTTTCAAACAAGAGAATAAATTTTCTGCCAAAAAAGATAAATCCTCACAAAAATGCATACATTTTTAACCAAATATTTGAATTATCAACAAACAAGATTAATTTTCTACTAAAAAAGACGGATTTTCAACCAGATAGTTGCATGTTCAAACTAAAAATATAAATCTCCAACAAAATTAATTTTCTACAAAACAGTTGAGTTTTTCACCCGAAAATATGAATTTTCAACAAAAAAGTTAATTTTCCACCAAACAATTGAATATTCAATCAAACAGTTGAATATACAATATGAAAAATTAGTTTTTAAGCAAAAAACACCAATTTTCCATGAAATACTTGAATCCTTAACTGAAATAGTTTAATGTTCAACAAAAAATGTTGCATTTTCAAACAAAAAATTGATTTTTTTACAAAAAAAAAGCAGAATTTTCAACAAACTACATAGATTTTTAATCTAAGGATTCAATTTTCAACTAAAAAAGTTGTCTTGTAAATTTATATTTTCAACCAAAAATGGAATAAGTACATTTTTCAGTTAAAAAAATTAATTTTAAAACAAAGAAATTATTTTTGAACTAAAATTAAGAGTCTTGAAATGAAAAAATTACTTTTATACAATTTTCTATCAAATTGTTAAATTTTCAACAAAATCGTTATATTTTAATCGAAACAGAATAATTTTCAAGTAGATTCTTGCATCTCAAAAAAATGTGCAGTAAATTTAATTTCTGCAAAAAGAGATTAATTTTCAATCTACAAAGATGAATGTTAAAGAAAATTGTTGAATTTTCAGCAAAAACAAAAATTTTGTAGTCAAGGAAGAAAAAACATTCCAATCAAATTGTTGAATTTTCATGCAAAAAAAAAAACGAATTTTTAATCTACTTTGTTAGGAAATTCATGTTATTTCTTGAAAATTCTTCTAATTGGAAAAAAAATAATCTTGCTTGTTGAAAATTCATCATTTTGGTTGAGGATTCCACTATTTTGTTAAAAGCTTGTCTTTTTTAATTGAATTCAATTGGTTACAAATTAGTTTTTTGTTGTTTGAAATTAGTTTTTCAAACTGAAAATTTAACGATTTCATTTTTGGTTGAAAATTGATCTTTTTTAGTTGAAAATTCAACCGTTCAGTGGAAAATGAACTTTCTTGTTGAAAATAATTTTTTCCGGGTTTTTAGTTTTTTTTCTAAAAAATTTGAATTCGTAGCTTGAAAACTTAACTAATTTGTTAAAAATTCGTCTATTTGGCGGACAACTTGTCTTGTTTGTTGAAAATTTACCTATTTGGTTGATGATTCAAATTTGTTTTAAATTCTTTTGTTGCGTTGAATTCAACTGGTCAATAATTCGTTTTTTTGTTGCTGAAAATTAGTGTTCTTAACTGCAAATTTAACTGTTCCATTTTTGTTTATAAACTTATTTTTTTAGTTGAAAATTCAACTATATGGTGAAAAATGCATGTATTTTGTAGAAAATTCGTCCTTTGGTATAAAATTAATCTTTTCGGTTGAAAATTCATCTTCATAGGTCAAAACTTGAGCAATTTGGTAAAAAATACAACTATTATGTCGACAGTTTCATTATTTTGTTGAAAATTCAACTGTTTTGTCAGTCATCTTTCTTGGTCGAAAATTCAACTGTCTTGTTAAAAATTCGTCCTCTTGGATTGAAAATTCATCTTTTATGGTAGAAAAGTCATCTTTGTTGGTTGAAAATTAATATCTGTCGGCTGAGAATGATCTTTTTTGTCGAAAATTCAAGTTCTCGTGTTGAAAATTCAATTGTTCTAAAAAATTCGGTTTTTTGGCTTATGAATTCAACTAAGTTGGTTGAAAATGCAAATATTAATTTTTTTTGCTCAACATTATTGGTCTTTAATATATCGACATGTGAACGCTCCCTTCATACGTACATTGAAACCCGAATTGAATGATAGTTTCGGGCATGGCTTGCGTTGGCCTTGATATTATTTCCAGGACATCTAAATGTAAGCAGGCAGGCTCGAATGAATCGTTTCTGTTGTATTTGGACGTATGATGCAACCTGGTGCAACTAACGCGCTCAGAGTGCGGCCCTCAGGCTGTTTGTCACGCTTGACTGCGCACAGCCTCCCTTTCGGTCCCGCGGCTCCTCTCATCGCGAAACTGCAAGGGCCATCAGTTCTAGGAATATAGTAAATCCGAGGTAACTAATTCCAGGTTCCAGTGAAATTTACCTACGGCTCAAATTTTGTTATAAAAAGTTTATTTAACACGCCGAAAACAGACGTAAAGCTAAATATAGTAGTGGTTGTTAACCTTTCGCGGTAAAATAAAAAAGAAAGTAATATTCAATTTCTGCTTCAAGACTTGAATTAATTCCTTTCGGAAACAAGATCCTCCAGAATCCAGATCATTATCAAAAACCAGTGGCACTTTCCGTCTCGACTCTCGATATCTCTCGCATTAAAAATTTATTCTCTCCAAGGAATCAGGAGTCTTCTGCAATCGGAACTGGTCTCAGCGTTCCGGTTCCGGTGGAACCAGAATGTCCTCAGTTCCCCGGCTTGGTGATATCAGGGGAATGGGGAAATAATGTTCATTACAGAGATGGATCGTCGATCGCTGATCGTCAATAGTATCATATCCTGTGGTACGTATCGTGGATGGAGGGAAAAGCAAAAGGTGGAAGAGGACTGACTGGTAGGATAGGGAAGAGGCCTCCGAGGAGGAGGAGGTGACCACGAGAGAGTTTTACGTGCCGAAATGAAACTACAAGCCGGAGAAAGTGAGAGCCGACGTAGCATACGGTAGGTACGAGAAGGCAGCCGGTCGGACTCCTCCAGGCCAGAGGATAGATATGGTGTGTAGGCTCCGTAGAAGACGCCATCGACTCCTGTAGACCTTCTCCATTTACTCGTGTTTTTCTACCTTCTGTCTACGGGAGTACATCAGACTTCCTAGTTCCTCTTCAAAAATTGGCCCACTTCAACAAAAACCGAAAAAGTTGATCAGGAAAGTCAACAAGTTCGTCGGAAAGTCATCAAGAAGTTTGCGGGGTTCATCAAAGAAGAGACAAAGTTCGCCGGAAGAAGAACAACAAGAGGAGGAATAGAATCATCAAAGAAAAGATGCGAGAGCGGTATTGATGAACCTATTCAAATACGGTACCAGCGAACATCGAAAGTTTCAAGGTCACTTGAGAATCTTCTGTAAACGAAAGGGAAGCTGGAGTTATCTTCATTCAAGAATTGATGAATCGACCTGATTCAATTGAAATTTGCAATTGAGGAATAAAAATTGAAGATTCTGGGGATAGGGGATAAGATGGACGGAAGTTGGAGCGACTGAAGATTGATAAACGGATTTGGAAGGAGGGTGTTGGAAGTTTTGTGACGAAATGTAAACGGGAGTGACAGTGAATCTTGGCTTTACAGTTTCCTGGTGGATGTTTGATATTAAATTTTGTTTTTTGATTCTTTTTTGCGGAATTTTGGATCTAAAGTGCACCTTTTGTGTTATGGTGTCGACAGTTTTCGTTCTAGAGGGACGAAGATCGAATTCTGAGGAGAAATTAAAAAAAGAGGATCTTTTGTGTTTGAGAGATTCTGCTCGTGCGGATCTTTAGTCATCAGATTGTCCCCCAGGATTAGTTGGAGTCTCGTCTCGAGTCGGTGAGTGATTTATGGGTTTGACAGAGAAAGGGAAATTTCACTTCTGCAGATTCTGAAGTTTTTTATAATGAGTATTTTCAAATGTTGGTTGATTAATGATTATTTGTCACAATAATTTTGCATATCAGACAAATTTCATTTCAGATCAGGCAAGATTTCAATAAAAGTCTGGGTCATGGTATCAGAATGCTATTTTGTTTAGATATATCAATTTATTGTAAAAATAAACTGACACACATTTCACAGCTTGACCAAAATTTTTTTTAAACATTTGTTACAATCATTTGAAGATTAACTGTCAATTCTCAAAAAATGCAGTATTTTTCTAACGAACATAGGTATTTAGGACTTTCTTTTTTTCTCAATGTGGGAAGTCTTGTTCTTTCAATTGATTCCAAAATAATATTTTCATCAAAAAGCCCACTGAAATTTGTTGTTGAGAAATAGAGGGTAACATGTGCTACATAATCTGGTGAGTTTCGCTCTTGATAAACCACTGCTTTACAGTAAAAAAAATTATTTTCGAAAAATCGAATTTTGCATATTTCTTAGAAACAACAAAAGGTAGAAAAAAATGTTTACATTAAACTTTACAGATATAAAAAAGTTCTAGAAAAATACCTTAACTTGATCATTTGTAATATTTTCCCTCGCGTACAAGAAATAAATAAAAAATCGTACTAAAAATAGAAATGCGTGGCCTCAAAAATGGTTCCATAAAACTGATAGAATGCCTCTTTAATATAAGCTGAAGCTTTTAAAAAATATTGGAAATAATAAAAAAAGGTGGGGGTTTCCTAAAAACTTTATTTTCATGTTTTTCAAATTCGATGTAGAAAAAAAAAGATTTTTTTGAAATACCTACCTTTTTTATTTGTTCTAATATTTGTTCACAGTTTACGCTTATATAGGAAAAGATGCAAGAGGTCACAAAAGAGCATTGGGTATTTTTTGTAGAACTTCTATAGATGTGTAAACATTTTTTTTGTGCTTTTCGCTGTTTCCGTGAGAAATGCGAAAATTCGAATTTCAAAAAATAATTTTTTTTTAATATGAAGCAGTTTATCAAGAACGAAATTCAAGAGACATGTAGTGCATATTACCATCTGCCTCTCTAAGAAAATGTTAATGTGCGGTTTTTGGGAAAATCCACTTTTATGAATGCAAAAAATAACGGGTATTTTGTCGTTGTTTAATCTTTTTGAAGTTTTTTTGGAATCAATGGAAAGAGAAAGACTTCTCACGTTAAAAAAAAGGAAATCCTAAATAGCTATGCTCGTTCGAAAATACTGCAATTTGAAAAAACATCTATAAATTTTTGAGAATTCGAAGGTAATCTTCGAATGATTATAACGAATTTAAAAAAGGTCATATCCAAATACAAAATAATTCTGACTCTATTAGCTGGTCCGCTCTGCTCGATTTAAAATAGAATTGGTCTATATAACGCTATATAATATTTTTATGTTTACGGATGAAGGTGATTATTATATTTTCGAATCATCTGAAATACTTTCATCTAAATACATCATTGTAGTAATGTTTTTTTTTAATTTTCAACTGAGAATAAAAATTGCCTATTTTTAAAAGATATGAGCCACTTTGAAGATTTAAAAATATTGGTTCATAAGATCCTTCTTCAAGATATTAGCTATATATGTGCCAATTGCTTAGTTAAAAATAAGAATAAAAAATGCTCAGTTTCTTCTGTAATATGTTCTTATTCTATTAAAGGAATACAAGCTTTCAATTAAAAATGTATAATTCCACAATTATTATAAAATCACATTCAAGAGATTAAGGATTGTCCATATATTACGTAATATTTTTTTGATCCTCTTCTTTGAACTTTTCGTAATATACGGACAATCCCGTGAAAACAATTAATATTGGTTGGGTGCCTTCCAGATATATAAATGAAATTTTTCAATGAATAAGGTTGTTTTTTATTTAAATGAGAATGATAATGAGGGGTTGAAATAAAAGGAAAGAACCATTATAGCTAGATTGCACAATGTTCCTCAATACTCGATAAGTATATTTTACTCTCAAATTTGAAAAATGAGAGGATAGTCTTGTGGGCTAAGGTGTCACCTTAGTAATTTTCAATGTTTCAAATAATGTCAAGGAAATTGAAGAAAGATAAAAAAAATGTCTGTTCAGTGCCTTTCGTAATTGAGGACATTGCTGCAATGTCTTAAGGTTTTCTGAAGTAAATTACACATTTTTTTGTAGTTCTATCCTCAGTTATGTATCTCTATTCTTCAACAATGCAATCTCAAGGTATTGCTTTCAGTGATAACTACAAAAATATTCATCATCTGACCTCGAAAAGTGGCCCAACCCATTCTTTATCTAAAAAAAGTCGTGACTTATTGTCACCTCGTCATCTCATACAAGATATTGAGATCAAACATTTGGAATGGTGACAAAATATATGTATCTATTCTTATCACAGGGATTAGATTGTCCGACTTTTTCGACATTGCCAAAAATAAAATGCGACTTTTTGAAGGAAATTGCTACTAATCGACTTTTTTTCGTTTTTAAAAGACGTTCGTTATACTCAGTTTGAATTTTAATCAGAATGTATCTTTTAAAACTGAAATTGAAAAAGAAATTGTACGGTTTTAATTGACTACATTAAAAATGTAATACTTTATCTTTAAAGGTTCATACTGAGAGAATTTTTCAAATAGCTTTTGAAATTGAACAATTTTTAATTTCGAGAATACATAATTAAAGATTTCATTTTTTTAAATCGCAAGCTTTAACAGTTGGACATTTTTAAGTAAAAAATGTTTAAATTCGATAAATTTCAAATTCAATTACAGTCTTCACATTCTTTTATCTATTTTTATTTTTTCGCTTTTTTGAAAAGAATTTCTCTTTTATCCCTGTTTTCAAGAAACTTTCCCTGTTCCTCTTTTTATCGTTTTTTCGCTTGAATACGAACTGTACAATAAAACACAATAAAAAAATCCAACTGTTTTAGGTTGAAAATTTATTATTTTCCGTTAAAAATTGGACTATTTGGTTGAAAATTTAATTATTTTGTAGAAAATTCAACTATTTTGTTAATAAGTCATCTTTTTGGTCGAAAATTTAATCGTTTTGTTGGAAATTCGCCTTTTGAAACAGAAAAATCATCCTTTTGGATTGAGCATTTCTCTTTTATGGTAGAAAAGTATTAATTATTGGTAGAAAATTAACTTTTTTGTTGAAAATTTAACTTTTCAGGCTGATAATTCAAATTTCTTCCAAAAAATGGCCTTTTTTGCTTCAAAATTCGTGATTATTGATTGAAAATTAATTTTTTATAGTGGGAAAGTCATCTTCCTTAGTTGAAAATTCGTCTTGCATGGTTGAAAATTATTATCATTTTTTAAATAAAAGTTCATCTTTAATGGTTGAAAACGATCTATTTGTCATGAAGTCAACTTTTGAGGAAGTTGACTTAACTATCTAATAAAAATTGGTCTTTTTGGTTTGAAAATTCAACTACTTTGTTGAAAATGCAACTGTTTTTGGTTGAGGTTTAATCTATTTTATTTGAAAATTCGACCATTGGATTCAAAATTTAATTATTTGTTCAGAAATGATCTTTTTTGGTAAAAAATGCAACTGTTTTGTTGAATATTCATCTTTGCGGATAGGGAATTGGTAATTATGCATTAAAAATTAATCTCTCATGGTGGAAAAGTCATCTTTTATGGTTGAAAATTGATCTTTCTTGATTAAAAATTAACTTTTTTGTTAAAAATTTAACTATCCCCTAAAAAATTGTTCTTTTTGGCTTTTCTGGATAAAAAATGCATCCTTTTGTATTGAGAATTACTCTTTTGTAGTAGAAAAGTAATCCTTTTTGTTTGAAAATTAGCTTTCAGGTTGATAATTCAACGGCCTTCCAAAAAAATTGGACTTTTTGGCTTGGAATTCAACTTTTTGGTTGATAATACAACTTTTTTGGTTGATGTTTGATCATTTCTATTTGAAAATGCGACCATTTTGTTGAGAATCAAATTATTTTGTTCAGAAGACACCTCTTTGGTAAAAAAATTCAACTATTTTGTTAAACGTTTATCTTTTTGGATAAAAAATTCTTCGTTATGGATTGTAAAGTTATCTTTTATGGTGAGAAAGTCATCTTTTATATTTTAAAATTTATCTTTCTTGCTTCAACATTAACTTATTTTTGTTGAAAATTCAACTGGCTTCTAAAAAATTCGCCCTTTTGCATGAAAATTAATTTTCTTTTAAATTCAACTATTTTGTTAAAAATTCATCTTATTTGGTCTAAAATATAACTATTTTGTTCAAAAAGCGTATTTTTATATAAAAAATGTATCATTTTAGATTGATATTTCTCTTTTATGGTAGAAAAGTAATCAATTCTAGTTGAGAAATAACTTTTTTGCTTAAAATTTAACGGTCTGATAAAAAAGTGGTCTATTTGTCAAGAAAATTCAACAATTTCGGTTAAAAATGTATTTATTTTTTTTAAATTAATCTCTTTTGATTAAAAGTCTTACTATTTGGTTGTGAATGTAACTGTTTGGTCAAAAATTAATGTTTTTGTTAAATTTAACTATCTGATTAAAAATTGAAATGCTTTGTGAAACATTTATCTTTTTGGACAGAAAGTTCGTCCTTATGGTTTGAAAATTTACCTTTCATGGTGAAAAAGTCATCTTTCATGGTTAAAAGTTCATCTTTCTTGGTTGGAAATGATCTCTTTTGTTGAAAATTCAACTGTCTTTTAAAAAATTCTAATTCAATTTGATCCGAGCCCTGTCACCAGCAGCAATTTCAAACGAAAAATTGCATGATATTTTTTTATTTATATTAAAATATATGTAATAATAGTTTGTCTTATTTTAATCTGATATAAATTGTGTTAAATAAATTTAAATTACATATGTGAGATTTTATGTAAGAACAGGAAAACTTAATGTAGCTTAAGATTTAATTTGGTTTTAATGATTGTACTATTGTTTTTATTTAACAGGATTTGACTTACTTAAATAAGTCTCGACTGGTCACCAGAGTCAGTGAAAGTATTTCCTGTCTTTCAAAATAAAATGTTAGTCTTTCCGTAATTTCCACGCTTACGTGAGCGCATCAGTGCCACTGGAAGCCTTGCCTAATTTTCTTCCTTTGTGTCAAAAGACTCCAGATTCCTTGACAACGATAATAATGATCCATATTTCATTTTTCTGTCAAACAGAGAAATCACTGTACATGCTGAATAGAGGTTAAAATGAAAAGTTTTAACGTGGATTTCGATTTCCAGTCATTTTGTCAATTAAAATGGTTTAATTAATTAATTTTTAAAACAATTAATGAAATAGTATTGACATAAAATTATAATTTACTACTAATGAAATATAAATTGCCATCTCTGCAATCAAGATAACATAAGTGAATTTTTTGAAAAATAACATTACTTTCAGCTGTTAAAACAATATTTTTAATAACCTTCCTCTTTTTCAAAAATAATTACAGCTTTACGTATTTCACTTTTATTTTTAAACTAATTAAAATGTTGAAAGATTATAGATTACAGATACAGTTTTCATACCATATAAAATTAAACAACGATTGTTTCTAAATTAAAATGTAGTTTATAAATATTATTAAATTTATAATGTGAAACTCCTAATCTCAAAATTGGTAATTTTTTAATTTGAATAAAGGTAAGAAAATTGAAGATCGCCAGTTTTCCTCTAAGGTGCAGTAACGAGCGATGGATATTAGAAAGTTTCCAATTTCTTAACTTCATCGTTACAAAATTTTATTTTTCAAAGAGATTTAGTTTAAAAATATTCAAACTTTTAATTAAGAAGCCATTAGTGTGAAATTTCCAAATTTGGAAGTTTTAATTTTAATAATTAAAAATTTTTTAGTTTAAAAGTAAATGCACTTGAATACCTTCAAAATGAAAGTGTAAATATTTCTACATTCAAACTAATTAAAAAAGGAATTAATATTGCAAATTTGAGCATGAAAAGCTGAAACAAGTCCTTTGAAAATTTCCAGCGCAATTTATTTAGCTGTAATACAATAAAGAGATTTTCGAAATAACCCGTTTTTTTTCAATAAATTAAATTTTAGAGGCCAGTATTTTGTACATTTTGTAACTTGGACTATTATATTGATCGATTTCATGAAAACTTAAGCTTTTGGTTTAAAAATCATTGCAGCCTAATATTTTAAAAATTTAATTTTAAGAGCAGATCAGCTAAGTTTCCAAACTGTGCGTTTATGAATATTTTGATTTTTAATATGGATTCTTCTGTTCTGAATGTGCTCAAATAGTGGAAAATTTTACCAGAAATTCTCAGAAAATTAATTTTTTTGAAAAAAAAATTTTACTTGAAAAATGGATATTTAAAAAATAAAAAAAGGATCATTTTCGGAAGGCCATAATTTCCATCCTATTAGAGCAGAAGCAAACTTTTTCCTACTCAAAATGAAGTATCTCCTAATTAGTTTACTGGAAACTTTGACCGGCTTTTTACTGGAAAAAAACAATCTTCAAAAAACTAATTTTTTCTTACTTTTTTCACCATTTTTCAAAAATATTGAAGGGTTTTAGTTCTTGTAAGATTTTCAGCTCCAAGAGTACGTTTTGGTTGCTTAACTAAATAGTTTAGGCCAATAAAACTTCACTTTCATTTATTTTCATGAAAATAAGTTGATTAAACTATTTGAAAAAATAAAAAATTGAGTTTTCTTAAAAGGGGCCCAAGTGAAATCTTTTTGGACTGAAAATGATCTGGTAAATATTGAAAAAAAAATAAACAGTGAGCATATAATCATATAATGTAGTATCAAATAAATTTGCTTCCTCACAGAGGGAGAGTTTTTTTTTAACAAAATAAAAAATTGAGACTTTTAATATTTTTCAATCTTATGCTCTTCTCTTGCCGAAAATTTTATTTCCAGAAAATCAGAGAGCCTATCAGAATATCAATCGATGTGTTCTGTTACAATGAACATCTTTTGAAATTAAGTTAGTGTTATACTGGTTATATTCTAAATTAAAAACAAAAGTTTTCTTCATATAAAAAATTCAACCTTTTTTTGAAACTTTCTAAGTCACTATTGGTTGAAAAAAATGGTAATCGAAAGTTTGTCGATAGATCAATCCAAGCGTCTCGAAGACGCGAACAATCACAATAAAATACAGTACTGTTCTATTTCCAATAAAAAAAAAACGTTTATTTACAGAGAAAATAATTTTGTTAACAAATTTGAAAACGATATTGGTAGGTTATGGGAGGTAATGAAAGGTTCTTCAATCGGACAATCGATGCGCCTCAAAGACGCAAACAAATATATAATATACATTACTGTTGTTTTCCAATATTAAAAAAGTTTTCCTCATATTATGATAAAAAATATATTTTTTAATTTATAAATTAGAATTAGTATTTCTAGATCATGAGAGGTCATAGAAGGTTCGCAAATAGATCATTCGATGTGTCTCAAAGACGCGAACAAATATGTCATATACAGTACTGTATTTCTAATATGAACAAGGTTTTTTCCATATAAACAGAATATTTAAAATTTGAAATTTCGTAAATCGGTACTGGTGGGTCATAAAAGGTTCAACAATGGGTCGATAGATCCGTTTCGAAGATACGAACAAATAAACTAGATATAGTGTTGTTGTACTTGAATATCAAAAAAGTTTTTTTTCATATAAACAGAATAAACCATTTTTTTTAAACTTCATAAATCGGTACTGATGGGTCATAAAAGGTCCAGCACTAGGTCAATCGATGCATCTCGAAGACGTGAACAAATACGCTGGATATCGTATTGTTCTATTTTGAATATCGAAACGGGTTTTCTCGTATAAACAAGATAATTTTTTTTTTAGATATCTAGTTGTGAAAACAGTCGAGCATTTTTCGCCTCCAGTTGTTGTTTCTCGTAAAACTATAGAGTCATTGTTTCTTTTTGAAGTGATTAGTCATTTGCGAAAATCATTTTAGAGATGGAGAAGTGCTTGCTAAAAAATCCGTTACACAATGGAAAGTGTTCGTCATGAAAGGGTATCGGTGAATTAGACCGAAAAGAGCGCCTTTGCAAGGCCACGAGAAAGAGTGAAATTTCTTCAAACCGGTTCAGCATAGTCTCTATTTTAATTTTCGAATGTCAAGATCACAATGGACGAGAATAAAATCGAAAAGATCAAAAGATTCCGTCACGTACTGCTGAGCCAGGAAGGTCCAACACTCGTCCTCATCAAGTTCACGGATCTCCGAGAAATTTACATTTTCTCCAGACTTTCGAGGCGTCGATTTATTTCTGTAACGGTTTCGTAACCATGAAATTGAGGAAGAGGAACTTTGGACGGTAATAAAAACACTAATGGGTTCAAATCCGGCGGTTTTTAACTATAGATTCATTTTTTTACGTTAAATTTTTTATAGGGTAACAGATTTTAAATATAAATTTTCTAAATTAAAGTTTCTAATCCAGATTTTTGAATTGAAAGTCATCAATTTCAATTTATTTTGTAGCAATATTTTAATGTAAAGTATTCTAATGATTGATGATTATTTCAAAGACTGAGGAGATAATCAAAAGCGTGCTAGGCGCTTGTTATTTCTTCTCTCTGTTTCCCATTACATTGACAACTTGAATTTAAATAATTTTCTGAATGTAGACAAAGCCTTTTTTCGTTTCATTTTTTTTTAAATTTCAAACTGAAATTTAAAGAGTTCTTTTACAATTCATATTATCTGAATTAGAATAGCAAATGAGCCAGTGTACATCAAAAATATCTGGATCTGCAAGATGTCATTCGATTTTCAAGAAACATAGTGAAATTGTAGTGTTACATAAGATACACTTGAGGTCCAAAGGATTTTTGAAAAATGTTCAAATTACGGAAGTTACCTCATTTTGAATTTTAACATAATATTTTTTTGAACTACCGATATTTTTGAAACTGTAAAACGAATTTTAATGAAACTTGTTGTATATAAGAGACACTTGGTGTCAAAAGGATTTTGATTTTTTTCTCAAATTACGGGAGTTATACCATTTTGAATTTTGGCATCAAATTTTTGTAACGATCAATATTTCTGAAACTGTGAGACGAATTTTAGGGAAACTTGGAGCAATTGAAGTTGTATATATGAGACACTTTGTGTCCAAAGGATTTTTGAAAAAATGGCAAATTACGGGTGTTATGCCATGTCAACATGTCACAACTCCTGTAATTTAAAAAAAGTTTACAATTTATTCCAGCACTAAAGAACTCTGTATACAGAATACTTTTTTATAAGGACTTTGAAGTATTTTATACTCAAAGTGAAAATAAAGTATCAAGCACTTTTTTAAATAGGAAAAATTCAAATAAAAAAGTTTTTTTGCATATATTAATTATTGTTTAGTGCGTGTTATTTTGATTTAAAAAATGAGTAAAAAGTATGAAAAAGAATTAGATAAATTGAAATATGTGCGTTTTATGAACGTTTTTGTATAGCAAAGAATGGTATTTTGTCATTAAGGTTATTGAAGCGTTTTTGCACACAACTTTTCTTCTTTGATAATCACTTTTGTATAGTTTTTGAACGTTTCAAATATTTAAAGATGAAAAATTATCGAGCCATTCTTGAAATAATTGAATTTCAATTAATTGTTTTACATATTTTAAATTATTGTTCAGAAAAATGGGTTCATTGCGTGAAAAATTCTTTAAAAAATCGAATACACATTTAGGTAAAAGGATTATTTCAAAATATTGTCTTTTAATATAATAACTAAAACAAACAAAATTTATTAAAAATTTTAGTTACAATTACTTAAGATTTTAACGCAATAATAATTTTTTTCAAAGTTTTTACTTTGATGTTTCTCAAGATTGTTACCATTTACTCAAAAAAAATGGTACATTTTCTTATTTTTTCGGATTTTGAGTAAAACATGTCTGTCATGCTGTGTTATAGCGATCTTAAATTTTTATTTTCTCGGATCAGAGTAACTTTTTTGGTTCAAACATTTTTTATTTTCATTCAGCATCTCTATATATCGTGAGTAGTTTTTTTATTTTTGCAGAAAATTGAAAATTCCTTTATTTATCACTATCCAAATCCGATTTTGAAAATCAATGAAATGTTTACCTCAAAACCTTCGGTCGTTTTTCTCATAATTGGTTAACTTTTTTACATCAAGCTTTACTTGACCGTATTCAGAAACCTAATGTCTTGGAAGCATGATTTTATTTTATTTGTAAACGGAGAATTGAATTTCTTATCGCAATCCGCAGTCAGGCCTGGTCCAATTTTAAATTAGTGTCACTTTGAGATTGTCACTTCCCATATCCTTTTCCACGAATCACGATAACTTTTTAAAATAAAACTCTCTTGGTCTTAATTCAACAACATTTTTGTTCGAAAGAGGACATTTTTTGTCTATAAATAGTGATATCGAGTTCAAAGAATGCTTTTATTCTGTTTTTAAAAATTCCCACTCTGTTGGATATCTAGTTCTGTACTGGCATCCTTCAATTGTTATTCCACAATAAAAACTAAAAATTGAAAACTATGCATTTTATGGTGTTTTTGTATAACAGAAAATCGCTTATGCCATTAAAGTTATTAAGGCGTTTTTGCACTCGAATTTTCTTTATTGTTCATCATTTACTACTTGTGGATAGATTTAAAGAAGAAAAATAGTATCAAGCTCCTTTTGGAATTAATTAAATTCTTTGTTTTGCATATTTTAAATTATTGTTTAGAAAGTGTTATTTATCATTTGAAACTCAGTAAAAAGGTATTATAAAAGAACTGGAAAAATTGAAAACTGTGTGTTTTATATTATAGTTTTTATATAACAGAAGATCGTTTTTGTTATTAAGATTATTAAAGCATTTGTGCACTCGAGTTTTCCTTATTGTTTATTTTGTATTACTTCTCGATTGATTTAAACGTTTTAAATGTCAAGAGAAAAAAAAGTATCAAAGCCTTTTTGAAGTAATTGTATTAAATTCTTTGTTTTGCATTTTTTATGTTATTGTTAGAAAGTGTTATTTCTCACTAAATACTTAATGAAAAATTTCTCAAACGAATTCAATTAATTGAAAACTGTGTATTTTTTATGGGGGTTTTTCTATAGCAAAAAATTATATTTTGTCACTAAGGTTGTTGAAGCGTTTTTACACTCGCTTTTTCTTTATCAATCATTACTTTTGGTTAGTTTTCAAACGTTTTAAATAATTGAAGAAAAATGAGTATGAAGCCTTTTTTGAAATGAATGAAATTAAATTCATTGTTTTTTATTTTAAACTATTGTTTATAAAGTGCCATTACACATTAAAAACTGAGTGAAGAAGTATTATAAAAAAATTTGATAAACTGTAAAGTGTCTTAAATATAGATAGTAATTAAAAATTTTAGAAAATTCATTCTTACGAAACAATGAAAAACTCTTAGAAAAAATAAAAAAAAACTATTTTTTCTCAGTATTAGAAACAAAAATAATTTTAAAAAATTGAAGTAAAAGTTCAACCCATGAGAGAGTAGGCTATTTTTATTGCTCCTAGCGCAACTTTATAAGTGAGACTTTTGCAGTAATACAGTCTTGATTGTTGATTTAATATCATTTTTTGCTATCTTTGAGATTGTGTAATAGAAAAGAGTTTCGAAGTTCATTTAATGGTTCTACTTTTTATTCTAGTTTAAGAGTTAGTGCATTTTTTATTAAATGAAGGAAGACATTACCTTCATTAGTCAGGTATTTATTTTCTTTCATTTTAATACTTTTCTTTTATTTTATAATTTTTCTCTTATAAAGAAAATCAGTCAAAGGAATGTAGAGTTTTGCAACATTCCTAATTTACTGTTTTTATCGAGTGTGATTACGACTTGATTATAAAATTTTATTCATGTTTTATAGCAGTTAATACTCCCTTCAATTGGTTCATTGATTCAGTTAATATAAAAGAAGTTTGTTTATGTACAACCGTGCACAATATTAAAGGTTATAAAAAATTAAAGACATTTTGCTTCATTGTATCTTTTTAAGTTTATTTAAATATTCTATTAAAATAAAAAATGCTAATTAAGAGTAATACTGATTATTTTTAGTCTGGAAAGAATTAATTTTTTGTTACAAACAAATTATACATTTAAATTTAATAATTACTAGCATCTTCACTCGCGCGCTACATGTGCGTGTTCTTTTTCTATTCCAGTAGGAAATAATTTTCAATACGTAATACAAATTTCGAATAAATATTTATTCGTTCAAAGTTTTTAAAAACTGAAATTCAAGCTTAAATTAGATCTTAGTTATTTTAGAAATCTATTGTTTTGAAACATTAAACATGTGAAAAAAAAATTTCCCAGGAATATTGAGAAAATTTTGTTGTTATAAAATTGTTGATGTTTTTAAATATTCTTTTCAAATTAATTTTTCAAAATAAAAAATAATAAAAAATTTGTCCACGAAAAAATCTGTATTCTTCTGAAACCTCTAAAAAGCTCTCAAAAGCTCTCAAAAGCTTGAATATATTTTTTTTCGAACTCGTTAAAAATCTACATTCCGATTCAAATTTTTTGAAATATTTAAAAATTGAAAATTATTTCTAATCTTTTTAAAACTTCTAAACCTTTTAAATATCATATAGAATGATTCGAATTGCAAATATTATTTAAAGCTAATTGTTCACTTATTGAAAGTACCAATAATTCCCAAATATAAATTCCAAACATAAATGTTCAACCAAAAGTTTGAATTTTGAACCAAATGGTTGAATTTCAAACCAAAACTGGAATAGTAAAACCATCAGTTAAAAAAATCTTTTAATAAAATAAATATATTTTCAAGAAATAGTATAATTTTCAACAAAAGAAATGAATCTTTATTAAAAAGATGATTTTTATACAAAGTAAATCAACTTTTAACTAAATTGTTCAATTTTTGGCAACAAGAAAATGAATTTTCAATGAAAAATACAATAATTGACGTTTCAACTAAACAATATTTTAATTTGTAATCAAAAAAAGTTGGATTAAAAAAAACTAATTTTCGAAAAATTGTTGAATCCTTAACCAAAACAGATTAATCTTCAACCAAAGAGTTCCATATTTAAGGAAAAATATGAAATTTCTACCAAAATAGATGAATTTACAACCGAAAAACATTTTTAAGTAAAGAAAGAAAAAATTTTCAACCAAATTACGTAATTTGAGGGCAAAAATAATTTTCAATACAAAATGAAAATCTTAAATAACTATTTATTTTTTCAGTTTATTTGTTTCTTTGTTTTTATAATTATATGTGACGTCGTTTCAAAATTTAACTATTTGGCTGAAAGTAGAAACTAATGTGCTAAAAATTAACTTCTTTGGTAGAAGATTCATCATTTTAGTTGAAAATTCATCTCTCTGATTGAAAATTCAACTATTTGCTGAAAATTTTTTGTTGGTTGAAAATTCAACTATTGTAGTTGAAGATTTATCATTTTGGATGAAAGGTCATCTCTTTGATTAAATATTAAACTATTTTGTTGAAAATTCTGTCTTCTTTCGGTTGAAAATTAATGTTTTGAACCAAAAATTTAACTATTTAATTTTTCGTGGAAATGTTATATTTTTTATTCGAAAATTCAACGTGAAAGTTGAACTACTTTATTAAAAATTCAAATTTTTATTGAAGATTCATCATTTGAGTTGAAAATTCATCTCTTTGGATTATTTTGTAATTATTAAAGTAATTTGATTAAGTTTTGGATGGAGTATCTTCATTAGTTTAAAATTCCACTGTTTTGTTGAAAATTTATCTTTTTTGTAGAAAATTAATCTTCTTGGTAGAAATTTGATCTTTTTTGGATAAAAAAGCAACTGTTTGGTTGAAATTTAATTTGTGTTCGTTAAAGATTCAACTATTTCGTGGAAGATTCGACATTTTTGGTTAAATTTAACTGTTTTATGTTTGAAATCACCTATGGTTGAATTACCAAATATTGCATGGTTCCTTGAAAATTCATCTTTTTTTTTATAAAAAGTTAAATACTTGGTTGGAAGTTGAACTACTTTGATGAAAATTAATTTTCGTTGTTGAATATTCATCATTTCAGATCAATTTTCATGAATCATCAACAATAATGTCCCTGTTTTTGTTTTACATATATTTTTTACTTAATAGATAGTCTTATGAAAAAAAAACATATTTTTCGATGGATTATATATCATTTTTAGTTTAAAAATAAACTATCGATAGAGTACACACATTGTTTCTAGTTGGGAATCTCCTAGAAAATATGACATGTTCTCATCATTTCTTTTGATACGCGCGTCGTGTAATTATTCATTGGGATGTGAAATGATTTCATTTTCCAGTGGAGTGTTTTACTCGATAATCGAGACTAAGTGGGAAATAATGGTTCTTGAAGAATCCTCGCTTTCCACACTATTTGGCATGCAACATTTTTTATTTTCAACTGTGCTTTCGGAATAATATCGTATCTCTAGAAGCAGGTATGTCTATTAGCATATGCGGCGAATGAAGAATGGTGCACTATTCGCTTTCTCAGCCGCGGAGATTGTTTCTCTTTGGTACGATTTTTTATATTCTCCAAAATGAAAGTCCAGCAGATTAATAAATGTATCTTCATTCATCTAGATCAGGAATAACCATAAACTTCTCCAAGTTGAATAATTTGAAATTTCCAAAAGTATCACATAATATAATTCGATGTTCGTTTTGTATCGACCAGTGTATGCAGAATGTGAGAGGTCGAAAAAATTGTCGATCCTCTAGTCTATCAAAAAGTTCCTTCATTGAGCTGTAATTCCAAACATGTTTATGAAAATAAACACATAAAAAACGTTTCACTTGATTTGTTAACAACTTGTTATTAAGCATCATCAGGTTCATAAAAGATTTTTCTGTCGGAAGCATACAACAAACAACGATCAACTGTACCTAAACAGAAGATAGATAACAAAGAAGACATAAATTAATCAAACAAATCTGTCAAGAAAAATTTTTCAAAATGAGAGAAAAATTGACAGAGAAACCAAAAAATGGTAAAAGAACCAACAGAGAAAGAAAGCATATTTGTGGATTGGGAGGGAATTTTAGAAATTTTTAAATATTATGGTAAAGTACTCACATCGTACTATGAAATTGCGTGGAGAAACAGTAACATGCTAACCAGAAAGCAAAAATGGTTAAACATCGGAAGTATTTCTTATTAAATCAATATAAAGATTACTAATATTTCGTGCCACAGAGATCTCAAATTTATTCAGTTTCGATTTTTAGATATGTGAAACATTTCTCTAAAAAGTCTTTTCCTGCAATTAAATTCAATGCTAATAATTTTAGCGTTTTTAAAATCGAAATTTTGATCAAACCTATATGAGTGTTGAACAAGGCCTTTGCCACGATAATGTTTGCTATCATTTTCATGTTTACTAATACGTACATGAAAATATCTTTCAGAATGACAAATATAACAGCTATCATAGCCAGAACAGTCAATTGAATAAATAATACGAGTTTTATTATTTTTTATGATAGAATCTTTTAAGTGACTGAAAAAATTGAAAATATCTTACAGGTGAAAGGAATATCTAAAAATCTATCAAGATTGGAGAAATTGGTACTTTATGTAATAGGATACTGATCATTAGCATTCTAGAATTTGATAAGATCCAATCTTTTGTTGACATATTTATCAAAGAAAGAATTAGTATAACCATCAATTTTTAAAGTGTTTTTGACTATCTGTATACATTATCATTATTGAAACTGTTATGTGATCACTTAACGGGTCTATCAATCATGTTATTGGTGACACTAACTGTATAATTAATGTCAGATTATGAGAGAAAATTTAAACGTATGCTCGAACATTTAATTTTCCTAAATCAATTTGTGATGATACCTTCATACTTTCTAATGATAGTAAGATCTAAGAAATTGATTTGTCATTTTCCACTTCAATTAATTGTAAAATTAAGTTTTGGGTAGTAATTTTTGAACCTAGTAACAATATCATCAATTCGATCATCAGGTACACACAAATGTGAACATATCATCAACATAGCGAAAAAAGAAAGTGACTTTATAGGGATTGTGTTCAATTCGTTCAAGAACTAAGTTGGCAACTGCTGGTGAAATGAGAGATCATGTGGGGATACCACACGTTTCTTTATCAAATGTATTGTTTTTAGAATAAAAATTTTGTTACCAGAATTTAACTACTTATAAGAAATTAGTTTTCGCAATATTAGTATGTTTTAAAGTATGCTAGTGAGTTAGTATGTTTTGGGGTATCACGTAATGCTGTTATAATTTTAAAAAACAATGGTAAAAATAAATAAATATAAATATTGACTATAATAATCTATCATTCATTTATTCTGTCCACATTAAAACTCCTTTCTTTCCGCTCGCTTTCGCCTGTTTTTTATCCCGCGACTTTTTCTATCATGAAGTTGCTCCCCTTGATTTTCCAAATTATTTTAAATAACTTCGTTTTGTGATACTTATTCGAGAATTCTTAAATTTTTTAACGAAGTTTGGAATTTTTTCAGTTTTAACGCCTCAAGTTTGAATTCAATTACTTTTAAACTGTCCATTAGAAAGCATATAATTTTTTACGTTTTCAGAATAGTTCTACTTTAAAGGTACACAATATTTTTAATTATTTCATTTTTGAACGGTGTAAATTACTACTAAATGTCTACATTTTCAAATTATAATTATAGTTCTTTTTTCATTCAAAAGCAAGCATATC
The DNA here is from genome assembly GCA_011634705.1 of Andricus grossulariae. NCBI lineage: Eukaryota > Metazoa > Arthropoda > Insecta > Hymenoptera > Cynipidae > Andricus > Andricus grossulariae. The sequence goes on from JAABKJ010001543.1 coordinate 24,917, forward strand.
AGAAATGGAGGATCAAAAGAGGAAGGTCAAAAATGAAGATCAAATAAATGGGAATTTTTAAAAATTAAGGGTTCTTTTTTACTGAAATGAAAGCTTAGATTTTTTCTTAGAGTACGTTCAGGTGAATAAATCAACATATTATTATTTATTCGTAAAAATAACTGTTCAGTAGGCCTTAAGCAGATACTATTTGCTTCGACAATCCATAACTCTTACATATCAATTTAAAAATGTTTTTTACACTAATGTTACAATAGGGTTCTTCATGATCTTTCTATGGAAAATAAGCATTACTAATGGCCCATAAAAATGTTTAATAATCAAAAAATGACCATGAAATATTGTAGATTAAATTGAGAATTTGACTGCTAATAATGTACAATAATTTTTAATCGATAACCTTAATCTTTGAAAATGTTTGTTATTGAATCCTCCCGAATCGATCATAGTTTTAGGTTCAAATATTAAAAATGTCACGAAAATGTCGCTATTAGGTCTTTTAAAATTTCATACAGAAACCTTGATAGTCAACTTTATATTAAATGATCCAAATATTTTAAATTTTTTGATGTCAATTTTAGTCAGTTTTAAGTTGATTAATTTTAGATTTAAATATTGAAGCCTTAAAAACAAGAAGATTTTAGAAAAAGCATTCGAAAATTGGATTATTTCTTAATTGCACATGTTCCCAAATATTAAATATTTTAAAGTCAATTTAAAGAAAGCAAAAAAATAGTGGCTTCCTCATAGAGGGAGGTTTGTAATGACCTAAATTTTCAAACATAATTTTTTGACATATTTTGATATAATTCGACCCCAGTAGCTTGAAAATACAATTCTTCCTAAATATCCACGTGTGTGTGTAACTCATTTCTGTTAACCATATCTCGAAAAGCGAAAGAGCTATGATCATGAAATTTAGAGGAATTGCAGCTCTGACTGATATCCAGGTCTGATAGGATTTTGAGATAGATCGGCCACTTAGAAGTAGTTTATTCTTGCGTTCAGAGATTTCAAAAACAAAAATCTACCTTGCTTATATTAGAAAAACTTTTGGTTAATATTCAAAATACAACAATACGAAATATCATGACCTACCATAACCTACAAATATCGTTTTTAAAATTTTAAAACAAATTATTTTCCTTGCTTATAAGAGGTTTTTCTGACATTGTGAATATAACAGTACTGCATTTGATAAAATTTTTCGCGTCTTCGAGACGCGTGGATTGATGTATTGACGAACTTTTGATGACCATTCTCGATTAATTAATAGTTACTTAGAAAGTTGAAAAAAAGTTACATTATTTTTATGAGGTGTTAATTTGAAACATGAAACTACCGTAAGTTAGAAAGTTTTTCGTTGTAACAGAAAACATTAATTGAAATTTTTGCGGGCCCTCTGATTTTCTGAAAATAAGATTTTCGGTAAGATAGAAACATAAGCTTGAATCATTTAAAATTGACAAATATTATATTGGAAGATTTCAAGAATTAATAAAAATTCTAAATGAATTGTTAAAAATTAAATGATTTCAAATTAAAAACTTAAAAATTGTGTTGTTTGAAATCAAAATAGATAAAAATATAACTATTCAAAATTGATCTTTCAGCGATTGAATAATTTCCTTATTTTTTAATGGTTAGAATTTTAGAGTTCTCAATATTCATGTTGAACGCAGAACTTTTAATATTTTCCTTTTATAAGTTATCATTTTGTAATAAAATGAACGAATTTGTTTCCTAATAGAGGGAGGGGGTTCCCTAAAAAAAAGCAAAAACGAAGATGGATAATTCCAATATTTTTTAAGCTTATGTTTCTGTCTTGCCAAAAATTTGATTTTCAGAAAATCAGCGAGCCCGCCAAAATGTCAATTAATTTGTTCTGTTACAACGAAAAACTTTCTAACTTACGGTAGTTTCATATTTCAAATTAACACCTCATAAAAACAATGTAACTTTTTTCAACTTTCTAAGTAACTATTAATTAATCAAGAATGATCATCGAAAGCATGTCAATAGATCAATCCACGCGTCTCGAAGACGCGAACAATTACATCAAGTGCAGAAATATTTTATTCCCAATATTCCCGATACATATAAAAAAATCCTTTTATAAAAAAGAAAAATAATTTTGTCACCAAATTTAAAAACGATATTGGTAGCTTATGGTAGGCCATGAAAGGTTCTTAATTTGGGCAATTGATACATCTCGAAAACGCGAACAAATATATCATATACATTACTGTTGTATTCCCGATATTAAAAAAGTTTTCCTCATATCAACAAAATGAACAATTTATTTTTTAAATTTATAAATCAGTATTGCTAAATCATAAGAAGTCATATAAGGTTCGTCAATAGGTTGTTCGACGCATCACGAAGACGTGAACGAAAATGTTAAACACAGTACATAGTATTCCTAAATAAATAGAATACACTAATTTTTTCGAAACCTCATAAATCGGTACTGGCAAGTCATAAAAGGTTCATCAGTAGGTCAATCGATGCATCTCAAGGACACGAACAAACACACTACATACAGTTTGTCTTAGTTTGAATATGAAAAAAGTTTTTCTCATATAAACAAGGTAAAATTTTTTGTTTGAAATCTCTGAACGCACAAAGAACTTTTTCTAAATGGTCGAATTATATCGAAATTTGTCAAAAAAGTAAACTTGAAAATTTTGGATCATTACAAACATCTCTCTATGAGGAAGCAATAAATAAAGATCAGGATCTTTATTTGTTGGAAGGACTTTCAACATAAAATGTTGTAATATATATTTTGCATTTCACCACAAGTTCACTTTTTCACGCAGCAATTATTTTTGTTTAACTGAATAATTGGAATTTCACAGATATTATTGCATATCTTATTTCATGGTCGGCTTCATGGACTGAGTTTTAATTCATTGATGAACTTTAAATTCCAATTAATCCGTAGAAAATTAATTGTGACTTTGCCCAAATAAAAGTGTATTGAATTAAGTTCAAGGTAGTTAAAGGAAATTTTAGTTCATTCATGCAAATTATAGTGAATAAGTGAATTCAATCAAATACGAAAGAGTTTAACTAAATTCCATAAAATTAAATTTGATTAGAATCTGTGTTTGATTAATTTTAATTGAAATAAAAATTAATTCAGAAAAAAATGCAAAGAAAGTTAAAATGAATTTTTGCCGAATTATTCTCATTGAATTAGAAATGGTGTAGTAATTTTCATGTTAATAAAGGCCAATTATAATTAATTACAATCTGGAATCTGAATCTAATTTAATTACAGTGAATTTAAGTGAATCACGGTAATTTTCAACCAAATAGATGAATTTTCACCCCAAAAAGATGAATTCTCATCAAAAAATATAATGGTTCATATTTCAACCAAAACATTTCAATTTTTATTCAAAAACAGTTGAATTCAATAGAAAAAGATGAATTTGAAACAAAATAGTTGCATTTTCAACCAAAAAAGATTTTTCTTTCGAGAGAGAAAAAAATTTCAACCAAATTATGATTTAATCAACTATTTATTTTTTGAGTTTATTTGTTTTTAAGGTTATGAAAACATAATTTTCCTTGGTTTCTTGAGAAAGTTCAAAAAGATTTTTTAAGATTTCAGATATGTTGAAAAAGTATCTAGACAATTTTTAAGAAAGCCTTTTTATTTTAGAGGATTTTACAATGTTTTACGGAAATTTTGAGATAGTTTAAAAGATATTTCAAATTTGCAGAAGTTTCGAAGAAATTGAAAAATATTTTATAAATTTTCGCAAATCTTTCAAAAGTTTGAATTTTTTTTAATTTTGTCAAAACTACTGCAATGTCTGAATATGTTTTCAATTGAATCGAATTATTATTTGAATTTAAAAAAATCTTTCAAAATAAACAAATTTGCCCTAAAATCGTCCACATTTTTTTTAATTTTAAAAATCTTGTTGAATAACCTATTTAAATTAATTTTTCAACACAAAAGAATCATTAATAATTTTCCCAGACATCTTGAAGAAAATTATTTCATTATCCTAAAACCTTTCCAAATCCTTAAAAAGCTTCCAAATTTTATTTCGAAATCTCCAGAAAGTCACATATTGATTAGAAATGTTCGAAATCGTTTTAGACTTTAAATTATTTTTAAAATTTGTTTAAAAATTCTAAATATCTTTCAAAAAGATTCGAATTTTCCCTAACGTTTTTGAAAAAAAGTCAAACTCAAGTGAATTCAATTGAATTTAAAACAATTTTAATTAATGCATGTAAATTAAGAATGAAATAAAAACAAAGCTCAAATTAATACCTGGAGAATTGATCTCATTGAATTAAAAATGATGTAGTAATTCACAAGTTAATTGAGGACAATTCTGTTCAAAAATTTTACTATTGGGTTCAAGATTGAACTATTTTGTTGAAAATTCGATTTTTTGTGGTTTTAAGTTAATTTTTGAAACTGAAAATTAAACTACTCTATTTTTTGTTGAAAATTAATCGTTTTTAGTTGAAAATTCGTCTATTACATTTTTCGCTGAAAATTACTTTTTCAACTGAAAATTTAACTATTACATTATTGGTTGAAAACTGACAGCTTGTATTTAAAACTCAACAATTTGGTTGCAAATTGATGTATTTTGTTAAAAAGTTGACTTTTTGTAGAAAATTAATTTTTTTTTTTAAATTGAACTGTTTGGTTGAAAGTTAAATTACTTTGCTTAAAATACATATTATTAGTTGAAGATCTATCTTTTTGGTTGAAAATTTAACTATTTTGTTGAAAATTCGATTTTTTTTTGGGTGAAAAATCAATTTTTTAACTATAATTCAAGTATTTTATTGTTTATTGTTAATTGATCGTTTCTAGTTCAAAATTCAACAATTTTGAAGAAAATTTATGTATTCTGTTGTCAATTCGTTCTTTTTGGTAGAAAATTAATTTTATTCATTAAAAATTCAATCACATGGTTGAAAGTTGAACTAGTTTGTAAAAAAATCATTTTATTTTTTAAAGATCTATCTCTTTGGTTGAAAATTTAACTATTTTGTTGAAAATTCGTTTTTTTAGGTTGAAACTCAATTTTTTCAACTTCAAATTTAACGAATCTATTTTTGGTTGAAAAGTGATCGTTTTTAGTTTCAGATTAAACTATTTGGTTGGAAATTAACTTTTCGGTAAAAAGTTCATATTATAGGGCGGAACATTCAACTGTTTTCGAAGGAATTCGCCTTTTTATTTCGGAAAAAACACCGCAGTATTTGTACAGAAATTGGCTTTCGGCTAATTTGTTTGTAATTGAGAGAAAATGTAGTTCATGTCATAGTGATCAAAAGTCTCACTGACCACAAATGTAAAAAATGAGGTTTTCGTGGTGTAATTGGGGTTCAAATATCACTATGTGTGGATTCGAAAAGGGCCAATTTTTA
>JAABKJ010001544.1:0-30331 GCA_011634705.1 Andricus grossulariae
GCATGCACACAAATCCTAATTGTTTGAACTAGGTTGTTAATATTTCGTCTTCCTTTGTTATAGGAACGAAATTAATTCAATTTACGACAACTTCAGCATACCTCCATACATCTTGACTTTGTGAAAACTAGGTTCGTTTTGTTTTGAAACTGAAACATACTGAAGACGGAGGGATTTGAGAATTCCGCCTTCGGCCAACCCAAACAAAATTTTAAACATTTCGCTAAGTTAGAGTCTCGAAAAAAATATCATCACAATATTTGAGAAAAAAGTATCAACTATAATAACGAATAAAGCGCGAAAGGTAACAAGATAAATACACAAAAAAACAATTTGATAATAATGTACATCCTAGCACATACAACCATGAATTTCATTGGGCAAATACCAAAATACTTGATTTTGAGTTTAACTGGAAAAAACTTATAAGGTAATTTCTTTTAAAAATTTTTGTTTCATGAATTTAAAAAATTGTTCTTCCATTGTTTATATCTTGGTGGTATTTAATAAAATTTTAGCTTGAAGAGGTCAGCAAACCAAGCTGACGAAGTCTCGCAAAATAATTGTGGATTTTTATTATTAACCCCAGTTATCAACAACAACAACAAAATCTTCAAACTAAACATGGAGGGTGATAGATATTTCAATACAATTACCTTTTTCGTTGGAATTCATTTTTTTTCTTCAAATTCAACTAAACTTGGTTGAAACTTGAACAAATTTCTCAAATATTTCTTCAAAATTTGTCTCTTGTTAGAAGATTAATCTTCTCGGATAAAAAAAACATTCAAATTTTAATTCTCTAGTAGAAAAAAAAAACGTGATAGATTTGTCGAAAAGCTTTTGAGTTGAAAAAAATTCTTGATGGAAAGAAGCTTTTAATTTTTTTTTTTTTTTGAGGAAAGGAATAAAACTTTGGATTCAGAGGCGTCGCGTCGGTCTACTTGTTGAAGCTCGAAGCAACAGTTTGCCCTTTAAGCTCTCTCATCCCTGTGCTCGATACTTCCTAAATCAACAGCCCCAGACTCGACAGTCTCCATTCATCTTGTTGTATCTCCTATTCAGTCACACCTTTTATTCTCAATTTTCCAGATAAATTCTAGAACCGAAATTTTTATTTCCATTTTCAGATCTTGAATAAGTCTCTTATAAATGTCTTTTAAGTCTCTTCGCAAGGGGTCATAATTATTAGCATTAACATCAATTAATCCTTTTTTTTTTTAATTTTTCATTTAATTTCTTTTTTTCTTTGGTACAAAATTGAACTATTTTCTTGATAATGATTTATATTTCATTTCATTATTTATATTATTTATTTCAACTGGAAATTGATAGTTTTAAAATTTAGCTATTTTGTTGAAAGCTGAGCTTTTTTATAGAAAATTAATCTCTCTTGTTTTAGAATTCAACAATTTTATTGAAGACTAACTTCTTAGGTACATTTTTTTTAAATTAAATGTTTACAAAAAATCATATTTTCTTATTAAAAACTCAACTGCTTTGTAGAAAAATAAAAAAAATAATTCTTACTCATTCTTTCAAATCAAAAGACATTTTGAAAAGAAATTTTTTTTGTCTGAGAAACAATGAATATTTTTCTTGGATTCAAAGAAATTTTCTTAGAATTGTAGAATTTGTTTCAAGTATTTTTTTAAATGAGAATTTAACTAATCCATTTTTTGTTACAAATTGATATTTTTAATTGAAACTTCATGTATTTTGTTGACAATTGGTCTTTTATATTGATAAATTAATGTTCTTGATACAAATAAATCTTTTTAGTTGACAATCCAGTTCTGTAATTGAAAATTTAACTATTTGGTTAATAATTTACGTATTTTCTGAAAAATTCATCTTTTTGGGTAGAGAATTTATTTCTATGGCTGAAAATTTAACTATTTTGTTGAAAATCAATTTTTTTAAGTCTCTTTATAAGGGATCATAATTATAAATTAAAAGTATTAAAAAAGCATTAACATCAGTTAATCTTTTTTTTTTAAGTTTCCATATAATTTCTTTTTCTCTTTGGTTGAAAATTGAACTATTTTATTGATAATTCATTTCTTTTTCGGTTGAAAATTGAAATTTTTAATTTAGAATTTATTATTTCTAGTTTTAAAATTCAGCTGTTTAGTTGAAAATTCATGTATTTTGTTGAAAATTGGTCTTTTTTATAAAAAATTAATCTTCTTGGGTGAAAATTAATTTCTTTTTTGTTCAAAATTAACTGTTTAAAAAAAATCATATATTTTGATCAAAAACTCAACTGCTTTGTAGAAAAATTGAAAAAGTACAAAAAAAAGAATATAGAAATTTCATTTTTTATGTTGGAAAGTAGTTTTTTTAAACCGAAAATTTAACTATTCCATTTTTGGTTAAAATAAAGACAAAAAATCATCCAGTATGTAGAATTTTCAACCAAAAAGATGCATTTTCAACCCAAGAGATTAATTTTCTACAAAAAAATGACAAATTTTCAACAAAATAAAATTTTACAATTTGCAATTTTATGAAGAAAAATTAATTTTCAATAAAAAAATAATTTTCTACCAAATTGTCGCATTTTTAACCAAAAAAAGATCAAATTTCTATGAAATGAGACGAATTTTTAAACCAAAAAGATGAAGTTTCAACCAAGACAAATTTTTCAATCAATTAAAAAAAAAATTATACAAAATGTTGAATTTTCAAGCCAAAAAGATAAGATTCCTAAAAAACAATTATATTTTCAACCAAATATTCAAATTTTCAACCAAAAAGATCATTTTTCGACCACGAAGATTAATTTTCTACTCAAAAAGTTGAGTTCTCAAAAAACTACATACATTTTAAACCAAATAACTGAATTATTAGCCACAAAAGGTACATTTTCAACCAAAACTACAATAGTTAAATTATCATTTTAAAAAATTATTATCAATAAAAAAATTAATTTGCTAACAAATCTTTCAATTTCTAATAAAATATTTACACTTATTGTTAAAAAATTAATTTTCACCCAAAAAAAACGAATTTTCAAACAAGGAGTATTTTATATAAATCAATAAATAATAATATTTTGATTTTCATAAATTTTTAATTATATAATAATGTTTTACGGAAATTTTATTTATTCTTTTATTGGTTAATAAAATTAATGAAAAAAATTGGTTAATAAAATGTAATGAAAATTGCAATTTTCAATATAAAATTGATTATTCCTAGTTATAACATTTAGCCGTTTAGTTGAAAATTTATTTATTTTGTTGGAAATTGGTCTTTTTCATAGAAAATTAATCTGCCTTGTTTGAGAATTCAACAAATTTGTTGAAGATTAACTGCTTGGGTGAAAAAAAATTTTTTATAAAAAATTAACTTATTAAAAAAATCATATTTTCTGATTAAAAACTAAACGTGTTTGTGGAAAAATTGAAAATGTGCAAAAAAAAGAATATAGAAATTTCATTTTTTGTATACAAATTCAGCTCATTCAATTATTTTGGTAAAAAATTCAACTTTCTAAAAAATGCATTTTTTTGGCTTGAAAATGTAACTAATTGATTAAAGATTGAATTATTTTGTTATAAATTTAATTATTTTGTTGAAAATTCATGTGGTTAAAATTCAACTATTTTGTTGAAAAATTAATTATTTTGTTGAAAAAAATTCAACTGGAAGTTACTTCATTTTCGTTAAAAAGTGTACTATTATATTATTGTACTGAAAATTATTATTTGTCAAAAATTAACTGTTTAAAAATATCATATTTTCTGATTAAAAACTCCACTGCTTTGTAGAAAAATTGAAAATGTACAAAAAAAAGAATTTATAAATTCATTTTTTTGTATTGGAAATTAGTTTTTTAAACTAAAAATTTAACTATTCTATTTTCGGTTAAAAAAACTTATCTTTTTTAGTTGGAAAATCAAATATTTGATTAAAAATGCATGCATTTTCTTGAAAATATGTATTCTGGTAGACAATTAATCTTCTCGATTGAAAATTCATCTTTGCAGGTTACAAATTCAGCTTATTCAATTACTTTGGTCAAAAATTCAGCTTTCTGAAAAATTGTTTTTTTTTTATTGAAAATTTAACTAATTGATTAAAAAATCAATTATTTTGTTATAAATTTAATTATATTGTTGAAAAATCATATATTTTGTTAAAGTTAGTAAATTCTTTTTTGGTTGAAAAGGTCGAAAATTCAGCTATGCGGTTGAAATTCACCTATTTTGTTGAAAAATTAATTATTTTGTTGAAAATTCGTTTTTTTTTTCGTAGAAAATTAATTTTTTAACGAAAATTTTTATTAGGGAAGACCAACTAACAGCAGATAATGAAATTACAGTATATAATCATTAATTAAAATTAATTAAATCATATTAATTATTTTATTTTATTTTATTCTATTTTTGGTTGAAAATTTATTGTTTTCAATTGAAAATTCAACTAAATGGCTGACAGTTGAGCTACTTTGTTAATCACTCATTTTCTTGGCTGAAGATCGAACTTTTTTGTTAAAAATTCTTTTTTTTTTTAGTGGAAATTAATGTTTTTAATTGAAAATTTAACTATGCTATTATTGGTTGACAATTGACCCTTCTTTAGTTTCAAATTCAACTATTCAATTCTTCTGTAGAAAACTCGTCTTTTTGGCTTAAAAATGTATCATTTTGGAAGAAATTTTTATTTTTTAATGCCTGAAAAATCTTTTTTGGGAGGAAGTTTAAATATTTGGTTGAAAATCCAACTGTTTGGTGAAAAATTCATTTTTTTTTATTAGGGATTCAACTATTTTATTCAAACTTGGTCTTCTTTAGTTGAATTCAACTATTTTTTATTTTAAAAAAATAATAATTTTTATTGAAATATCTACTATTACATTTTTTGTTGAGAATTCATACTTTTTCGTGTAAAATTAAAATATACATTTTATTGTTTGAAAATTTATGATTTTAATTTAAAATTCAACTATCTAAATATACATTTATTTTGTTGAAAATTTGTCTTCAATACTACAACCACATTAATGCTTTCGAATCATAAGAAAATTCAAAATAAATTTTTTTGGTCTGAGAACTATTATTGTACTATTTTTCAAAATTTGTATTTTTTCGTTAAATTCAACTGTCTTTTATTTAAAATTAAAATCTTTTTTATTTGAAATTTCAATTATATTTTATTTTTCGTCGAGAATTCATCTTTTTCAGTTGAAAATTCAACTCCTTGGTTGAAAGTTGAATTCTTTTGGTAAAAAATCAATTTTTTTACTATGAAAATTTAACTATTTGGTTGGAAATTGATCTTTTTTATTTAAAAAATGAACTGTTTCGTTGAAAATTTATTTTATTTTGTTAAAAACTTATTTCTCTAATTTGAAATTAAGCTATTGAATTTTTCGCTGAAAATTTATCTTTTTTAGTTGAAAATTCATCTATTTTGTTGCAAAATGTTCTTCATTTGGTTGGAAATATTTGTACCTTTTTGGTATCAAATTCAACTATTACTCCAGATGAAGATTCATCATTTTAGTTGAAAATTCATCACATTGATTGAAAATTGAACTGTTTGGTTTAAAATCCGTTTTTTTCGTTTTCTTAAATAATTATTTGTTTAACTTACCATTTAACTATTCAATTTTTTGTTGAATTTTCATGGTTGAATATTCATATTTTTTGATTTAAAATTCAACCATTCCAGTTAAAGATTCATCACTGCAGTTGGAAATTTATCTGTTAAGTTTAAAATTTAATTATTCCACTTGAAGAATAATCATTTTATTTGAAAATTTATCACATTGGTTGAAAATTGAACTATTTTGCTGAAAATCCGTTCTTTTTTTGTTTGAAAATTAATTTGTTCTTGTCGATATGAAACACCCATGTTTCTCCGTTCTATAAATAAGGACCGTGTTAAAAAGGTGTAGTATTATTAATTAATAAAAAAATATATCAACCAAATTGTTAAATTTTCAACCAAAAAGGTTATATTGCTACCAAAAAAGACAAATTTTCAACAAAACAGATGAATTTAAAACTAAAAAAGATAAATTTTCCACAAAAAATAGAATAGTTTAATTTTAAGTGAGAAAACTAATATTAATTATTTAATAAATTAATAATTGAAGTAATAGTTTTAAAATTTAATGAAGCTGTCATTTAATCCATTTCACATGTGAAGTAATCGAAATTTGTGAATGCACGAGATAAAATGAATTATAGGTATCGAGCCTTCTGACTCGGATAAATTTAAATAATAATAATAATAATAATATATATAATATAATAATAATAATAAATAAATCGGCAGTCAATTTTCTCGAGTTTGAAGGTTATATATTTAAAATTATTTTTTAGTTTTTAAAACCTTAGAACCATACTTGCTTTTCGTATAGATGAAACGCCTACATTTCATACTTCTTAATATAATAATTTCTACTAAAAAAAGTACTTTTACATTATTTATAAATCGAATTATTTGTCAAACTGTTTCATAATTGGGACATGATAGGTACTTTTACCTTATGGAGTTGTGATTGGTAATTAATATAAAATAATCAGCACACCACTTTCATGTCCAAAATCATCTCAAGTAACTCGCAATTGATTCCAGTGAGTCTCTGGGTGAACTTTGGTGGTAGCTAATTGACAATCTTATGAGTCTGGTTGAAGTCCGGATCAAAGTTGCAACAAGATCTAATTAAGCTATTCATTCGGTGAACTGCGTTACTGTTCCATCCAAGCTGAATTAATTGTCTCTTAACAAACTTGAAGCCCTAACTAGCTGTGTTCTCTACCTTATGCTGCATGTATAACATGAATTCCTAACTTTCATGCCAGTGACCAAATAGGATATTTTAGATAGGGCCCTTCAGAATCCACCATCTGAAGTTACCCCCCTTCCCCCAAAGGGGGGGGGACAGGTTTTGTAATTTGTTTGACAAGTGAAGCATCTAAATACAGATTTCACACTCTTGATGATTCATCATTGTGGTTGAAAAATCTTTTTTTTAACCCTTGTTTGGCACAGGAGGTCTATACGACCCCAGCCTCTTTTCAACTTTATGCAATTTCAACCATTTTTTTTGTTTTGTTTATTTAAATTTAATATTTAGTTTTATAGCCGATATAGTCTCTCAAAATAAGTATTCAGAAAGATATGAAAAAATTTGTAGGTAAAAATATGTAATACTTTATTATTTTATAACATAAGACTGTATATGATTTATTTTTTCGCGTTTTCGAGACGCATTGATTGACCTATTGAATAACCTTTCGTGACATCTTATGATCTAGCAATACCTATTTATAATTTTTCCAAATATATTGCTTATATTGTTTATTTGATTAAAACTTTTTTAGTATTTGTAATATAATAGGAATGTATATGATTTATTTGTTCGCGTTTTCGAGACGTATTGATTGCCCTATTGAATAACCTTTCGTGACCTCTTATGATCTAGCAATACCTATTTATAATTTTTCCAAATATATTGTTCATATTGTTTATGTGAGGAAAACCTTTTTAATATTCGGAATACAATAGGACTGTTAATGATTTATTTGTTCGCGATTTCGAGACGTATTGATTGACCTATTGAACAACCTTTGATGACCTCTTATGAACTAGCAATACCAAATTATAATTTTGAAAAAATATTATTTATCTTGTTTATGCGAGGAAAACTTTTTTAATATTAGGAAGACAACAGTATTGTACTTGATGTAATTGTTCTCGTCTTCGAAACGCGTAGGATAACCTACTAACGAACTTTGGAGGACATTTCAAGATCAATTTATTTATTTGAACTTTTATTATTACATTTTCAGTTAAAATAATTATTTTCAACCGAGAAAAGGAGAATCTGCAACAAAATAGTTAGATTTTTAACCAAACTGATGAATCTTCAAAAAAAAGAAATTAATTCTCAACAAAAAGTGCAATAGTTGATGTATCCACAAATTTTCTTTTTAATTTTCAATGAAAAACTGTTAAATTGAACCAGAAAATACAAATTTTTAACAGACGAGTTGAATTTTCAACCAAGAAAGATTTTTAAATCAGTAAAGGAAAAAAATCTCATCCAAAATGTTGAGTTCTTAAGTCACAAAGACGAATTTTTGAAAAAAGGAGTTTAATTTACAATCCAAAAATATGCATTTTCTACCAAACTAATTAAATTTTCGGCTAAAAAAAGATGAGTTTTCAACAAAATAAGTTAATTTTCAACTGAAAAAGATCAATTTTCTAGAAAAAATGAAATAGCTATATTTTTAATTAAAAATAATAATAAATGAACTTTTAAACTAAAATGATGCATCTTCAATAAAAAACAATTTTAACCACTTAGTTAAATTTTCAACCAAAAAGGTTATATTGCTACCCAAAAAAGACAAATTTTCAATCAAATAAACTACATTTTTAGTCAAAAACATTAAATATCTATAAAAAATGTCGACAAAAAATTGAGTAGTTAAACTTTTAGTTAAAAAATTAATTTTCAATTAAAAGAAAAACTAATTTTCAATAAAAAAAAAATTTCAACTGAAAAAATTAATTTTCTACAAAGAAAGAATAGTTCTTAACAAAATACATGAATTTTCAACGAAAAAGGTTATATTGCTTTCAAAAAAAGTTTATATTGCTACCAAAAAAAGACAAATTCTTAAAAAAATATATGAATTTTTAACCAAAAAGATTGAATGTGCATAAAAAAAATGTCAACGAAAAATGGAATACGTGTATTTTTTGTTAAAAAAATTAATTTTCAATGAAAACGCTAATTTTCAACAGAAGAAAAATTGATTTTCAATCAATAAAAAAGAATTTGATTCAACTATTTGTTTGAAAATCTCTTTATTTTTTGAAACTTTGTCTTTTGTAGTAGAATATTAATCTTCTTGGTGACTAATTCACCTCTTTGCTGAAAATTCGGCTATTAGATTAAAAATTCCATGAAAAATTAAAATATTTGGTTGAAAATTCGTGCATTTTATTCAAAATTATTCTTCTTTTTTTATAAACATTCAAGCTTTTTGGTTGGGATTTCATTTCTTTCGTTAAAAATTTATATTATTTGGTTAAAAACTTATTTTTATCATTTAAAATTAAGCTATTCTATTTTTTGTAGGAAATTTTTGTTGCAAATTTGTCTTTCTTTGGTAGCAATATAACCTTTTTGGTGGAAAATTCATGTATTTTGTTCAAATTTATTCTCTTTGAAAAAAATTGATTGTTTTGGTTGAAATCCCATTTCTTTGATTGAAAATTAGTTTTTTTTTTATCGAAAATTAATAGATATTTAATTGATAGAAGATATTTGATTTTTTCTGGTTGAAATTTTAATAATTTGGTTGAAAAATTATTTTATTTGGTTGAAAATTTGTCTCTTTTTGGTAGCAATATAACCTTTTTGATAAAACATTCATGTATTTTGTTAAAACTTTTTTTTTTATAAAATTAATCTTTTTAGTTGAAATTTTATTTCTTTGGTTGAAAATTAGTTGTTTTTATTGAAAATTAATTCTTTTAACTAAAAGTTGAACTATTTCGTTAAAAACTTATTTCTGTAACTTAAAAATGAACTATTCAATTTATTGTTAAAAAATTATCTTTTTCTAGCCGAAAATTCAATTATTTTGGTAAAAAATGCATATTTTTGGAGTGTAAATTCAACTCTTTTTTCAAGAAATTCGTCTTTATGATTTGAAAACTCAACATTTTGGATGAGATTTTTTTTCTTTATTGATTGAGAAATCTTTTTTTGTTAAAAGTTCGACTATTAGGACAAAAATTCCATGAAAAATTAAAATATTTGGTTGAAAATTCATGCATTTTGTTCAAAATTATTACTTTTTAGTAGAAAATTATTTTTCTTTATTGAAAATTAATTTTTCTTCGGTTGAAAATAAGTGTTTTCATTGAAAATTAATTTAGTTAACTAAAAATTCACTTATTCCATTTTTCGTCGACATTTTTCTTATAAACATTCAATCTTTTTGGTTGAAAATTCATGTATTTTGTTAAAAATTATTCTCCTTGGGGAAAAATAAATAATTTTGGTTGAAATTTCATTTCTTTGGTTGAAAATTAGTTTTTTTTTTATTGAGAGTTCATTTTTTTAACTAAAAATTTAACTATTTGATTTTTTGTGGACATTTGTTTTCTTTTGGTTGAAAATTTAATTATTTGGTTGAAAAATTAGTTTCTTAAAAACTAAGTTCTGTAATTTAAAATTGAACTATTCTATTTTTTGTTGAAAATTTATCTTGTTTAGTTGAAAATTCATCTATTTTGTAAAAATTTGACTTTATTTTAAAACAATATAACCTTTTTGGTTGAAAAATCATGTATTTTGTTAAAAACTATTGTTTCTTGGAAGAAAATTAATTTTTTTAGTTGAAATTTTATTTCATTGGTTCATTGGTATTTCATTTTTTCTAGAAAATTGATCTTTTTCAGTTGAAAATTCACTTATTTTGTTGAAAATTCGTCTTTTTCCAGCCGAAAATTCAATTGTTTTGGTATAAAATGCATATTTTTGGATTGTAAATTCAACTCTTTTTTTTTAATTCGTCCTTATGACTTGAAAACTCAAAATTTTGAATGAGATTTTTTAACTTTATTGATTTTAAAATCTTTCTTGGTTAAAAAAATTCAACTCGTCTGTTGAAAATTTCTATTTTTTGGTTTAATTTAACAGATTTTTATTGAAAATTAAAAAAAATATATGTGGAAATGTCAAATATTGCACTTTTTGTTGAGAATTAATTTTTTATTAAAGATTCATCAGTTTGGTTATGCGTCTTGAAAACGCGAACAAATAAACATTATACAGTCTTATTATATTCTCTATATTAAAAAAGTTTTTCTCGCATAAACAAAATGAACAATATATTTTGAAAATTATAAATAGGTATTGCTAGATCATAAGAGGTCACGAAAGTTTACTTAATAGGTCAATCAATGCGTCTCGAAAACGCGAAACAATAAATCGTATACAGTCCTATTGTATTCCGAATATCAAAAAAGTTTTCTCACATAAACAAGATAAAAAATATATTTTCAAAAATTATAAATAGGTATTGCTGAATCATAAGTGGCCACGAACGGTTATTCAATAGGTCAATCAATACGTTTCGAAAACGCGAAACAATAAATCATATACAGTCCTATTGTATACACAATATTAAAAGAGTTTTCCTCTCATATACAAGATGAACAATATATTTTGAAAAATTATAAATATGTATTGCTAGATCATAAGAGGTCACGGTTATTTGATAGGTCAATCAATAAGTCTCGAAAACGCGAAAAAATCAATCATATTCAGTCCCATTGTATTCTCAATATTAAAAAAGTTTTCTTTGCATAAACAAGATAAACAATATATTTTGAAAAATTATAAATAGGTATTGCTAGATCATAAGAGGTCACGGAAGTTTCTTTAATAGGTCAATCAATGCGTCTCGCAAACGCGAACCAATAAATCATATACAGTCCTATTGTATTCCGAATATTAAAAAAGTTTTCCTCGCATAAACAAGATGAACAATATATTTTGAAAAATTATAAATAGGTATTGCTAGATCATAAGAGGTCACGGTTATTTAATAGGTCAATCAATAAGTCTCGAAAACGCGAACAAATCAATCATATTCAGTCCTATTGTATTCTCAATATTAAAAAAATTTTCCTCGCATAAACAAGATAAACAATATATTTTGAAAAATCATAAATAGGTATTGCTAGATCATAAGAGGTCACGAAAGTTTGTTTAATAGGTCAATCAATAAGTCTCGAAAACGCGAACAAATAAATCATATACAGTCCTATTGTATTTCCGATATTAAAAAAGTTTTCCTCACATAAACAAGATAAACAATATATTCTTTAAATTTATAAATTGGTATTGCTAGATCATATGAGGTCATGGAAGGTACGTCAATAGCTCATTCGACGTATCTCAAAGACGCGAACAAACATGATTGATGCAGTACTGTTGTATTCCTAATTAAAAAAAAATTCAGTTAATAAGAATAATTCGTGTTTTTGAAACATCATAAATCGGTACTGGTGAGTCAAAAAAGGTTCAACGATAGGTCCATCAATGTTTCTCGACGACGCGAACAAATAGACTAGATATTGTATTGTTATATTTCGAATATCAACAAAGTTTTTTTCATACAAAAAAGGTACATTTTTGTTGTTGAAATCTTTAAACTAAAAAAAAAAAAACACTTCTAAATGACCAATCTAGCTCAAAATCCTATCAGACTTGAATATTCCAAATTTCATGATCGTAGCTCTATCACATATCGAAATATGTGAAAAAAGTAGATTTGAAAATTTAGGTAATTACAAACCTCCCTCTATGAGGAAGAAAAATTTAACTATTTTCAGTTAAAAGTTTTTTTTGTTTTGAAATGTTTTTTTTTATATTTTTGATTCAAAATTGATCTGGTTTGCGTAACAATTCTAATATTTGGTTGAAAACTTAATTATTTTGGTGAAAAAATGCAAGTTTTCTTTCTTGGTCAAAAATGTAACTACCTGATTGAAAGACGAACTAATTAGTTAAAACTTCATTTTTTGATTAGAGATTCATCTCTGGTTGAAAATTTAAATATTTTTTAAAATGAAAATATTCTATCTTTTGTTCAAAATTTATATTTTTCAGCTAAAAATTCAACTATTTGGTTAAAAATGTATATTTTTTATTTGAAAATTCTACTGTTATATATTATTTTATATATTGTTTTCAGCTAAAAATTCAACTATTTGGTTAAAAATGTACATTTTTTAGTTGAAAATGCTACTCTTATATATTATTTTATATATTGTTTTCAGCTAATAATTCAACTATTTGGTTGAAAATGTATCTTTTTTAGTTGAAAATTCTACTTTTTGGTTAAAGCTTGTTTGATTTTGTTCAAAATTCATTTTTTTGTGGAAAATTTATCTTCTTGGTTCAAAATTATCTTTTTGGTTGAAGATTCATCTTTTGGTTCAAAATTGAACTATTTTAATTCAAATTAGTTTCTTGTTTGGTTGAAAATTTATATTTTGAATTTAAAATGGATTTTTTCTACTTTGAAATTTAACTATTAAGTTAAAAGTTCGTGTATTTTGTCAAAGATTGTTCTTTTTTGGTAGAAAATTAATTTTTTGGTCGAACATTCTTTTTTTTTTAAATTGAACTATTTTCGTAAGAAATTCAACTATTTGGTAAAAAATTAACTGAAAAAAATCATATTTTCAGATTGAAAATTCAAATGTTTCGTAGAAAAATTGAAAATTTACAAAAAAAGAATGTAACTATTTCATTTTTTTGTTTGAAAAGTAATTTTTGAAACTGAAAACTAAATTATTCCATTTTTAGTTGAAAACTTATCTCTTTTAGTAAAAATTCAAATATTTAATTAAGAATTCATGTATTTTGTTGAAAATATGTATTTTGGTTGAAAATTAATCTTCTTGGATGAATATTCATCTTTGCAGATTGAAAATTGACCTTATTCAATTATTTTGTTATAAAAATTATTTTGTTGACAATTCAACCATTTTGTTAAAGTCATATTTTTGGTCGAAAAGTCAATTGTTTTGTTAAAATTTGTCCTTTTGTATTGTAAAGGTCGAAAATTCAACTACATGATTAAAAATCCAACTATTTTATTAAAATTTAAATTATTTTGTTGAAAATTCAACTATTTTATTGAAAAGTTACCTCTTTTGTTAAGGAATTCAACTGCTTTGTCGAAAATTCGTCTTTCTGGATTGAAAATCAATCTTTTTTTTAATTGAAAATTCAGCTTTCTCGGTTGGAAATTAAACTATCTGGTTGTAAATGCAACTGTTTAGTTTAACTTGATTTTTTTATCTTTTAAATCACAACTAATTATTTAAAAAATCATTTTTCTTCTTTGATAATTTATTTTTTCGGGTAGTTTTTTAACGGCCTCATACAGGCTCTGCGAATTTTTGCAAACAAAACAATATATTTAAGTAGAAAAAGAATAACTATAGACAGCCACAGGGAATAAATTTTTAATAGATAAAGTATTTTTAATGGGAGCGGATAAAACATATTTATAGTAACTGAAAAGTTATTAACTTTCATACATTCAAAAATTGCCTTGTCTGACCAAAACGTCTGATTTCTACTTATAACGATTGTAAGACACTTTGTTTTATTCGTAAATATTAATTGTTAATGGATTCCTATAATTAATTGTTCCCTTTTATTTAGTTTCCATTCAGCTTGAATTTTGATTAGAAAAAAGTAAGATATTGCCAAATTCTATTATAAAAAATATATAAAGCATGTCTGGTCATTATTTTCTGTTTCTACTTCGAAAACAACTCAAGGAATAAATGTAATTCGAGAAGGAAAAGACTCGTTATCAGAGACGAATTTTTTGCAGTTGAAAAATGACTCTTGTGTCTGTTTAAAAGAGTGTGTGTCTACTTTGAAAGATATCAGACATGATAAATCATTTAAGTAGAAACATATAGTTGGTCAGACACTTTTCATTTTATATGGTATACGATATTTTTATGCTGAGACTCGCCAATAATGCTTTTTCTATTAAAAATGCATTTCTGTGTCTGAATAAAGTCATTCATTTTCTACTTGGATTCTCATTTTTTCCATTGAAAGAATTTTTATGAGAACCTAAACAGTGTTGTCAGACACTGAGGTTATTTCAACCCCTAATAATTCTTATCTGACAAAAGCAGAATAGAAATATATGACAATCTAAGATTGATGCACGAAAAGTGTGTGGAGAAAAGATATCGAAAAAAAAAGAAATGAGAAACAATAAATTCAATTCTGTTCATCTTAAATAAAGTATTGACTGATTAATTAAATTAGATATTAAAATTTTGAAAATAATTGACAACTATCTGATTAAAACTACTTCTAAGCTTTCTGCCATTCTTACATAGTTTCAGGCTTTTTCTCTTTTTCCCCTCATTGGTGCTTCTCATCCCCTCGGTAATTATAGAAAGTATGATTGTCGCCTGTTTACCCACGGCTTATTTCTCACGGAAGCGGTATCAAGATTCTTTAAACGCTATCGCTTTCCTTTTTCCTATGAGAAATCATTTGTAAATACCGATCTTTTTTTTATTTTAATAGTATTCATTTGTATCACTGAATTCAAAAAATAATGTTACATGCATATCTGAATGTATAGCCCATTAGAAATTTTAATTTTTCAAACTATACCCCTTAATTTGATTCCTCTTGGTGAAAAAATACTACAGTAAAATTTTCTGTTATTGAATTGATATTTTTTATTTATTAAGGTATAAGCCCTAAATTTTACAACAAAAATATTTATTTCCTCTAAATAAAAGACATTTGAAAAAAATTCACGTGAATAATTCCAATTATCCTGAGTTGTAACAGGAAATTTCCGAAAATAATGATGATTTTCAGTTTGTGACAAAGAATTTCATTTGAAAAATATAATTTTGGCGATTGGGAAAGGGAGTTCCCTTGAAGAATTATTATTTGACTTGGAACAGATAATTTTTGAAATGTGACGGGAATTTTGGAAAATAGTTTTCATTTTTCTTTGGAAGGAGGGAATTAAAAAAATCCATGTTCCAAGTCAGAATTCGTCACGATTTGAAACTTTCTTCTTCCAAATTTTTGAAAAAGAGAATTATTATATTTCTGAATAATAATAGAAAATTTTGTGAATAAATACAATTTTGATTTGGGAGCGGCATTTTAGAAATGAATTAAATTATTACTTGGTAGCGGGAATTTTCTAAAAGCATTGTGATCCTGAGTTTATACGAGAAATAAGTAAATGAATTATAAAAAGAAATGCTTGTAGAAGAATTACAATTCTGAGTTTGCAAGAATAAGGAATTTCAAAAAAAAATCCAGGGAATTAAGAAAATTTCAGGGATTTAGGAACACCTAGGGAATTTAGGGAATTAAGGGATTTTAGGGCATTTAAAATATTCCACGAATTTAGGACATTCAGAGAATTGACGGAATTTCAGGAATTTAGAATATTCAAGGATATCAGAGAATTCGAGGAATTCGGGAATTGAGAATATTCCAAAATTTCAGGGAATTGAGAGAATTTCAGGGATTTAAGAGCATTTAGGGAATTTAAGGAATTCAGGGAATACAAAATATTCCAAAAATGCAGGGTATTCAGAGAATTCAAGGAATTTCAGAAATTCAGAATATTCAAATATATCAGAGAATTCGGGGAATTCAGGAACTAAGAATGTACAAGAAATTAAGAGAATTTCAGTGGGTGTAGGGAATCCAAGGAATTCAGGGAATTCAAAATATTCCACGAATTCTGTGCATTCAGTGAATTTATGGAATTTCAGGAATTCAGAATATTCAAGGAGATCAGAGGATTGAAGGATATCAGAGAATTCGAGAAATTCAGAATATTCAAGAAATTTAGGGAATTAAAAGTATTTCTGGGATTTAAGAGCATTTAGGGAATTCAAGGAATACAACATATTCAAAAAATGCAGGATAAAAAATTATTTGTTTGGTTGAAGATTTAACTATTTCGTTGAAATTTTATTTGCTTCCAAACTTATCTCTCCAACTGAAAATTAAACTATTCTATTTTTTGTTAAAAATTGATCTTTTTTATTTGAAAATTCATCTATTTTAATAAAAATTTGTCCTTTTTTTTTGTAGAAAATTATTATTCTTGGTTTAAGTTTCAACTATTAAGTTGCTTATTCCACTAAAAATTTCAATATTTGGTTGAAAATTCATGAGTTTTGTTAAAGATTATTCTTTTTCTGGTAGAAAATTAATCTTTTCGGTTGAAATTTAGTTTCTTTGGTTAAAAATTAGCTTTTTTTATTAAAAATTAATTTTCCAAACTAAAAATTTAACTAAATTTCTTGATGAGATTTTTTTAAATAGAAATTTAATCTTTTTGGTGAAAAATTCATTTGATTAGTTGAAAATACAACTATTTCGTTGAAAATGTATTTATCCATTTGCTTGAAAATGTTTCTTTTCTTGATAGAAAATTAAACACTCATGTATTTTCTTTGAAATTTTTCTTTTTTGGTAGAGAATTATTCTTTTTGGTTGAAATTTTATTTCTTTCATTGATAATCAGTTTATTTTTTCATTATAACTTAATTTTTTAGCTAAAAATGTAAGTATTACATTTTTCGTCCATTTTTTTAGACATTTTATCTTTCCGGTTGAAAATTCATTTGTTGGGTTGAAAATTGTACTATTGTGTTGAAAATTGATTTCATTTGTTTGAACACTTATTTATCTAACTCTAAATTAAACTATTTTATTTTGTTGTTGTTGAAAATTTATCTTTTTTAGTTGAAAATTAATTTTTTTTTTGTGAAAATTTGTCTTTGTTTAGAAGAAAATTCCACTTCTGGGTTGAAAACTCAACTATTTGGTTAAAATTTTTTTTTTCGTTCAAAGATGCTTCATTTTAGTCAAGAGTTCATTTCTTTGGTTCAAAATTTAACGAATTTCGTTAAAAATTCGTTTTTTTTTTTTTTTTGAAAATGATTTTTTCACGAAAAATGTAGATACTTCATTTTTGCTAGAAAATTGATCTCTTTAGGTTGAAAATTAATTCATTTTGTTAGAAAAATTTCTTTTTTCAAAAATTCAATTATTTAGGTAGAAACTGTATATTTTTTTGTTAAAAATTCAACTTTGTTTTCAAAAATTAGTCTTCATGACTTGAAAACTCAACATTTTTGATGAAATTTTTATGTATTGATTGAAAAATTATTATGTATTGATTTAAAAATTGTTCTTGGTTAAGAATTCAACTATTTTGTGTAAAATTTGTATTTCATGGTTCAATTTAACAGTTTTTTTTTACAGGAAATTAAAATAGTTTTCGGTGAAAATATAAAGTTTTTGTAATATAACAGTAACACTTTTTGTTGATAATTAATTTTTTTCTATTAAAGATTCATTAGTTCAACTGAAAATATAACTATTCCATGTTTGGTTTAACGTTTATCTTCTTTAGTTGAAAATTCATCTATTTACCTTTTTGGTTGAAAATTAATTTTTTTGTTTGAAAATTTAACTATTATGTTGAAAATTCCTTTAAAAATTCAAAATTTGGTTCAAAATTAATTTCTTTAATTGAATGTTAATTTTTTTAACTGAAAATTGAACTATTCCATTTTTTGTCAAAAATTTATATTTTTTGATAGACATTTGATCTTCTTGGTTGAAAATTCATCTGTTTGGTTAAAATTTTAACTATTTTGTTGAAAATTCATCTGATTTTGTTGAAAATTTGTATTTTTTAGGTAGAAAGTTCATCTTTTGGGTCGCAAATTCAACTATTGGGTGAAAAATTCATTTTCATGGCTGAAAATTCTTTATTTTAGTTAAAAATTAATTCTTTTGCTTAAAAATTAAACTATTTTTTCGAAATTCCTTTTTTTTTAAATAAAGTTTGTTGAAAGTTTCTGTATTTTGCTGAAACTTTTTCTCTTGTGATAGAATATTAATCTTCTCGGTGACTAATTTACCTTTTTGGATGAAAATTCAACTACCAGGTTGAAAATTCCTTTAAAAATTCAAAATTCGATTGAGAATACATTTATTTTATTAAAAATGAATCTTTTTTGGTAGAAAATTAATATTTTTGATTTAAAATTGATTTTTTTAGTTGAAAATTTAACTATTTCGTTGAACATTTGTTTTTTCCGGTTATGAACTTATTTCTCTATCTAAAAATTAAAATACTATATTTTTTTATGAATATTTATCTTTTTTAGTTGAAAATTCGTATATTTTGTAGAAAATTTGCCTTTCTCTTGGTAGAAAATTAACCTTTTTGGTTGAAAACTTGCTTATTGGGTTGAAAAGTCCATTAAAAATTAAAATATTTGGTTAAAAATTCATGTATTTTGTTAAAAATTATAATCGTTTTGTAAAAAATTAATCTTTTTGATTGAAATTTCATTTCTTTGGTTGAAAGTTAGTTTTTTGATTGGAAATTAATTTTTTCAACTAAAAATTTAACATTTGCATTTTATGTCGAAATTCTTTTGTTTTGACAGACATTTGACCTTTTTGGTTCAAAATTCATCGGTTTGATTCAAAATTTTTCTATTTCGTTCAAAATTTATTTTATTTGGTTGAAAGCTTATTTTTCTAACTCAAAACTGAACTATTTTGTTTTTTGTTGATAATTTACCTTTTTTAGTTGGAAATTCATCTATTTTGTTGAAAATTTGTCTTTCCTTTATTAAAAAATTCATCTTTTGGCTTAAAATTTCAACTATTTGGTTAAATTTTCTTTTTGATTGACGATGCATTCTTTCAATTTAAAGTAGCTATTCCATTTTTGCTAGAAAATTGTTTTTCATCAGTATTTTCTAGTTAAATTTAACCGTTTTTTATTAAAAATTAACATATTTTTTGTTAGAAATATCAACTATTACACTTTCCGTTCATAATTCATTTTTTTATCAAAAATTCATAAGTTTCGTTGAAAATTAAACTGTTTTCTTGAAAATTTCCTTTTTCTGGTTTGAAAATTAATTATTTCATCTGAAAATGTAATAATAAAATTTTCACCCAATCGACATTCAGAAAAAGCGACAACAATGCTTTCGAGATTTTCGTGACATACCTACTATTTTTTAGAGGAGGATTATTCAATCTCCAAATAATTGAATCTCAAATTGAAATAATGAATAAAAAACAAATTTAATTGATATTATAGAAAAAAATATTTAAAATTTTCCATTTGATTAATAAGAGAGCTGAAGAATGATATTCAAGGGTAGCTTGCAATCGACAGGCGGGACAGGGCGATTGATCGAGTGTCGTACAGGCAGATTCGCCAATTCATCTAGCCTCATTATCAAAGCATGTACGCACATATCAAACAACGAAAATGCTTCTGCGACCATTTTTTCCACATTGAAACGTGGCCGGTAATATACAAGGACACACATGCTCACATCCTTATCAAGTGCTGCAGGAAAGAATATAACCGACGTCTCGCGGTCTGGCTAATAGAAAAATCATGTTATCCGTCAAGCGGGCGAATTTATTGTAAAACGTGACCATCGTGCTTCACACTTTCCTCTTTACTTCAATAGCGACTCGACTTACGCAAACGGAGCTTTTAACCCTTTCCATACGTTTTTGCCACTTTGCACGCTGACAATTTTTACAATTTTTAAGAATGCTAACAGTTTTTCTATGCTATTAAAAATTTTAATTTTTGATTTGATTTAATTCCTGAAATTCTCTGAATTCCTTAAATTATCTGAATACCTTAACTTCTCTGAATCCCCTTAATTCTCTGAATTCCCTGAATTCTCTGAATTCTCCGAATTCCTTGAATTCTTGTAATTCCCTGAATTTCTTGAATTATCTGAATTATCTGAATTCCTTGAATTCTCTGAATTCCCTGAACTTCCTGAATTCTCTGAATTTCTTGAATTCTCGGAATTTCTTGAATTCTCGGAATTTCTTGAATTCTCTGACTTTCTTGAAATCTCTGAATTTCTTGAATTTTCTGAATTTTTTAATTATCTGAATTTCTTGAAATCCTACAATATTCTAAATTTCCTGAATTCTTTGAATATTGTAAATAGTGCAATTTTTTTATTTCTTCTAATTATTTGAATTATCTTAATTATATGAATTATCTTAATGCTCGAAAATGACTGAAATTCTCTGAATTCCTTCAGTATCCTGAAATCCTGGTTTTATCTAAGTTTTTTTTTAATATTCCGAATTGTACAAATATTTTTAATTCCCTAAATACTCTGAATTCCCTGAAATGGTGAGACTTTCCTTAAATCTGCGAATATATGCTATTTTCATCAATATTCAAAATTTCCTGAATTACTTCAATTCTCTGAATTCCCCGAATTGCCTGAATTCCTCGAATTCTCTGAATATCTCGAATTTTCTGAATTTCTTGAATTCTCTGAATTCCTTGAGTTCTCTGAATTCCTTAAATTATCTGAGTGCCTGGAATTCTCTGAATTCCCTGAATTCCATGAATTCTCTGAATTGCCTGAATACCCCGAATTCTTAATTCCTCCAAATTCTTTGAATTCTCTAAACTCCTGGAATTCTCGGAATTTCTCGAATTCCTTGAATTCTCTGAAATCCTTGAATTCTCTGAATTTCTTGAGTTCTCTAAATTTCTTGATTTCTCTGAATTCTTCAAATTCTCTGAATTTCTTGAAATCCTGCAATATTCCAAATTTCCTGAATTCTTTGAATATCGTAATTTTTTTGGATTCTCTCAATGATTTGAATTATATCAAGGCTCGAAAATGACTGAAATTCTCTGAATTCCTTTAATATTCTGAAATCCTGGTTTTATCTAAGTTTTTTCTAATATTCTGAATTCTCTAAATATTTTGAATTCCCTGAAATTGTCTGAATTGCCTGAAATCTTCGAATATCCTATTTTTCATCAATATTTGTAATTTTCTAAATTCCTCAATTTCTCTAAATTCCCTGAATTGCCTGAATTCCTCGAATTCTTAATTTCTCCAAATTCTTTTAATTCACCAAACTCCTGGAATTCTCGGAATTTCTCGAATTCCTCAAATTCTTTGAATTCCTTGAATTCTTTGAAATCCTTGAATTGTCTGAAATCCTTGAATTCTCTGAATTCCTTGAATTCTCTGAATTTGTTGAATTCTCCGAATTCCTTGAGTTCTCTGAATTCCTGAAATTATCTGAATGCCTTGAATTCTCTAAATTCCCTCAATTGCCTGATTTCCTTGAATTCTCTAAATTCCCTGAATTGAAGGAATTCCTCGAATTCTCTGAATTATTTGAATTCTCTCAATTCCCTGAACTCCTGGAATTTTCTGAATTTCTTAAATTTCTTGAATTCCCTGGAATCCTTGAATTCTCTGAATTTCTTGAATTATCTGACTTTCTTGAATTCTCTTAATTTCTTGATTTCTCTGGATTCTTTAAATTCGCTGAATTTCCTGAAATCCTGCAATATTCTAAATTTCCTGAATTCTTTGAATATTGTAAATAGTGAAATTTTTTAGATTTTCCTAATTTTTTGAATTATCTCAATGCTCGAAAATGACTGGAATTCTCTTAATTCTTTCAATATCATCAAATCTTGGTTTCATCGAAATTTTTTCTAATATTCTGATTTCTCTAAATATTTTGAATTCCCTGAAATTGTCTGAATTGCCTGAAATTTTCGAATATCCTATTTTCCATCAATATTTGGAATTTTCTGATTTCCTTAAATTCTCTGATTTCCCTGAATTGCCTGAATCCCTTGAATTCTCTGAATTCCTTGAATTCTTCGAATTCCTTGAATTCTCTGAATTCCTTGCATTCTCCGAATTTCTTGAGTTCTCTGAATTCCCTAAATTATCTGAATGCCTTGAATTCTCTGAATTCCCTGAATTGTCTGAATTCCGTGAATTGCCTGAATTCCTCAGATTCTCTGAGTTCCTAGAATTCTCTGAATTCCCTGAATTCTCTGAATTCCCTGAATTCTCTGAATTCCCTGAATTCTCTGAATTCCCTGAACTCCTGGAATTCTCTGAATTTCTTAAATTTCTTGAATTCCCTGAACTCCTTGAACTCTCTGAATTTCTTGAATTTATTGAAATCCTTAAATTCTCTGAATTTCTTGATTTCTCTGTACTCTTTAAAATCTCTTAATTTCTCGAAATCCTACAATATTCTAAATTTCCTGAATTCTTCGAATATTGAAAATAGTGACATTTTTTGTATTCTCTTAATTATTTGAATGATCTCAATGCTCGAAAATGGCTGGAATTCTCTGAATTCCTTCAATATCCTCAAATCCTGATCTTATCTAAGTTTTTTCTAAAATTCTGAATACTCTAAATATTTTGAATTCCCTGAACTTTTCTGAATTGCCTGAAATCTTCGAATATCCTATTTGTCATCAATGTTCGGAATTTTCTGAATTCCTTAAATTCTTTGAATTCCCTGAATTGCCTGAATCCCTCGAATTCTCTGAATTCCTTGAATTCTCTCAATTCCTTGAATTCTCTGAATTCCTTGAATTCTCTGAATTCTTTAAATTCTCTGAATTCCTTGAATTCTTTGAATTCCTTGAATTCCTTAAATTATCTGAATGCCTGGAATTCTCTGAATTCCCTGAATTGCCTGAATTCCTTAAATTGCCTGAATTCATTGAATTCTCTGAATTCCCTGAATTTCCTGAATTCATCCAATTCTCTGAATTCCTTGAATTCTCTTAATTCTCTGAATTCTCTTAATTCTCTGAATTCCTTGAGTTCTCTGACTTCCTCGAATTCTTTCAATTCCTTGAATTCTCTGAATTCATCGAATTCTCTGATTCTCTGAACTCCTTGAATTCTCTGAATTCCTTGAGTTCTCAGAATTCATTGAATGCTCTCAATTTCTTGAATTCTCTGAATTCCCTAAACTCTTTAAATTCTCTGAATTTTTTCAATTTCTTGAATTCCCTGAAATGCTTGAATTCCCCGAATTTTTTGCATTCTCTGACTTTCTTCAATATTCTGAATCTCCGGAATTCATTAAATTCTCTGAATTTCTTGAATTCTCTGAATTCCCTGAACTCTTCAAATTTTCTGAACTTCTTAACTTTCTTAAATTCCCTGAATTCCTCAGATTTCCTGCAATCCTTAAATTCTCTGAATTTCATGCATTCTCTGACTTTCTTGAATTTTCTGACTTTCTTGAATTTTCTGAATTTTTTAACTTCTCAATAAAAAAATATCTTCAGCCAATTCGAATAATCATGAAAAAACTGGATATTTCGATTTTCCATAATAAATTTTTTTGTTTCTAAAGCGGTTTGACGAATATTTCGTTTTTATCAAAAAATAGATGTAAGACATCCAAATACAAAATCAAGAGAAACGTTGAGTTATGTATAAATTATGTATAAAAATCTACTTTTATAACTCAAAAGGAAACATTAAAAATATGTTAAACATTAATCTGCAATGGTCAAAATGATTGAGTTTTACAATGTTGCAATAGTAAAAGAAAGTATAATTAGTTAAAACTACCATAAAATGGGACCGCTTTGCCCCATTTTACGGTAGTTTTAATGAATCTAGCAAACCGGCTAACGTGCAATTTTATTTTTTATACTTATATATCTCTTTCTCTGATTAACTTTTTAAACTGCTCATATATTTGGTGCCATTTGGTTTGTTATAACGAATATAAAGCACATTCGCATATGATTCTAAATTTTCAAAATTTGGTTAGATTGTGCAAAAAAAGCTCGTGAATTTAAAAAAAAATTAATTTAAAAATACTCTAGGATTTTGTGTTATTTAAAATTACATAAATACAAACATATTTTCAAAAGGTCTCTTAATTAATAAAATTGCAAAATAACAAATTAATTTATTGAGAAATTGAAAAATTAGTAAATAATAAAGCTCAAAACTCCCCAATCTTGATGATACCATTACAGAAGCGAATTTAATAAAAAGAAAACATTGAAAATAATTAACTATGCATAAATAAATAAATTACCAAGCAAAAATTTTCCATAGTAAAGGATGTAGTCACACCGGAGACGTTTATGAAGAAGCTATAAAAGGGACAAAAGGAGAAAGCGTGCACGGTGAGGTTACATTTTTTAATTACGGAAATTTTTGCTTGGTAATTTATTTATTTTTGCATAGTTGATTATTTTTAATATTTTCTTTCCATTAAATTAGCCTCTCAAATGGTATCGTCAAGATTTGAGAGTTTTCAGGTTTCTTATTTACAAACTTTTTCCATTTTCGAAAAATTATTTAGTTATTTATTAAGTTTTATAATTAAAAGTCTTTTTAAAAATATGTTTTTATTTATATAATTGTGGAGAAACCAAAGACCAAGAGTTTTTAAAATTTTTAATTTTTTCATCAATTAATTTTTTAACCTTTTTAGTTTCTAAAGCTAATAATTAATTGCAAAAGTTTTGAAATTCAGCAATTTGGTTGAAATTTTTTGGTTGAAAACTTTAATTAAAAATTCATCTTTCATGGTTGAAAATTAAACTGTCTGGGTTGATAATTCCTCTCTGCTGCTTGAAAATTCAAATATTTGTTTCTTAATGCAACTGTTTGATCTAAAATTAATTTTTTTATTTATTTAAAATTCAACAATTTTATTGAAAAATCATCTTTCCTGGTTGAAATTTCATTCTTTAGATTTGAAGCTATCTCTATACATTCATTTTATTTATTAGAATTGTTTCCCCTATTATTTCCCTATTTTCGTTAATAATCACCCTATTTCCCCGGTTTTGAGAGCATTTTTGGGTTACGAAATCTATTCAAATATCACCTTTTGTGTTTTATTTTAGACGTTTATCCAATAAAATCGAAGAAAACATTGCTGTCTGACCAATGCTTTCTATTTCTACTGCGAAACAACTAAATATTTCAAGTAGAAAAAGTTACATTAGTAAGACACGTCATTTTCGTCCAGTATTCAGTTGAAAACATATTTTTGAAGGGACTTTGATCATTTCTTAGACGCCATAAAAAAATATAATTTTAGTCCAACCAATCATTTCGCTTTCTACTTTGAAAACAACTTAGTGTACAAAAAATTCAAGCAAGAAATATTTGTTGATATCAGGACTTCAGAATAATTCAAAGTCGATAAATTTCTCATTATGTCTGAGTATACATTTTTTGTCTAACGATTACTTTCTGTTTCTACCTTATGAACAGCTCAGGCTATAAATAATTAAAATAAAAAATAATCTTTATGGTCAATTCTTTATAATAATTTACACGAGATGAGGTAGATTCGAACAAGACATTATAAAAAACCGTTTGGTCTCACCATTGTGAGCCCTTTCTACTTAGAAAAGTATTGCAAGTAGAAAAAGGATTAGTGTCAGACAAATGAGAGTTCTTTGATATAAAAGCGGACGTGAAGCATAAAATTTAACACAAAGAAATTTATTATTGTAAATCGTTCTTACAAGATAAAACTTCTCTTATCTGAAAATTCTTAATGCAATTTTGATTTGCAATTTGGAATTATGTCTGACTAAGAAATATTTATCTAATTTGAAACTATCAATTGAGATAGGTCATAAATATTATAGTAAAAAAAGTACTTTTGCTTGGACTATGCTAATTTCAACATACCATCAAGAATATAAGTTTGTCTGGGCATTACCTTCCGTTTCTACTTCATGGACAGCCCAGGCTATAAATAATTCAAGCAAAGAATATTTCTTTTTGTCAATCATTGATATTAATTTACACTAGAAGAGGTAGTTTCTGACAAGACATTATAAAAATTTTTGATGCAATTTTGATTTGCAATTTGGAGTTATGTCTGACTAAGAAATATTTATCTACTTTGAAACTATCAATTGAGATAGGTCATAAATATTATAGTAAAAAAAGTAATTTTGCTTGGACCATGCTAATGTCAACATACCATAAAGAATATAAGTTTGTCTGGTCATTACATTCCGTTTCTACTTCATTGACAGTTCGGGCTATAAATAATTCGAGTGAAAAATATTCCTAATTGTCAATTCTTCACAATAATTTACACATGAAGAGGTAGTTTCTGACAAGACATTGTACAAAACTCTTTAGTCCCATCAATGTGATCCATTTCTACTTGGAACAGTATTTCAAGTAGAAAAAGGATTATGGTCAGACAAGAGAGAGTTTTTTAAAAGAAAAGCGGAAATAAGGCATAAAATTCATCACAAAGCAATTTATTATTGTGAATCGTAATTTTTTGTCTGACTATTACCTTACGATTCTACTTCTGGAACAGCTCAGGCTATCAAAAATTCAAGAAAAAAATATTCTTTATTGCCACTCCTTGATTGTAATAATTTATACAAGAACAGACAGCTTCTGACAAGAAATGATACGAAATATTTTGGTCTCACCAATGTAAGCCATTTCTACTTAGAAAAGTGATCAAAGTAGAAAAAGGCTGGTTGTCAGACAAATGAGATTTCTTTGACATAAAAGCAGACAAACGTGTAATTCATAAAATTGATCACAAAGCAATTTATTATTTTTAATCGTTCTGACAAAATAAAATTTCTGTCTGACTAAGAAATAATACAACTACTTAAAAATTATCAGGTTCTGTCTGCCCTAAATATGTAAGTAGAAAAGGTTGTATTGCCGAGACATTTGATTTTTTGTCGTCTTTTGTCAGTATATAGCAGAAAAAGTATTTTTGGTTGAACTGTAATTTCTACATTCCATAAAAAAGCATTTGCGTCTGTCAATAAATTTACGTTTCTACTTCAATAAGAGATCGAGCAAAAAATAATTCACGTAAAAAATAATTCTTTGTTGGTTGCATCATTTCTACTTAGAAAATTAGAAAAACGGAAAAAAGTCGTAAAATTCATCACAAAGGAATTGATTATTGTAAATCGTTCTGGAAAAGTACAACTTTTTTCAACTGAAAATTGTTGATGCAGTTCGCATTTGTAATTATGCTCGAAGGTCGAAAAAAACTCTCTCGAGTCTGAATAGGACAAAGAATTGGTGTTCTTTTAAAAGTCAGTCGTGAAATGATAAATTAAAAGCGTCGGCTAATCGAGTTATTATAAATAGGGGGTTGGGTGGCTCTTTGAAAGGCCGAGCTTTGCCACCGTTAAAAGCCTGTAATTAATACGTTTAATTCTGTTTCGCTAGGAGAATGAGAATCGTGACGTCGGACCAAAAGAGGGATGTGCAAGTAACTCAATTTTGCAACTTTGTTTTCGAAAGAAACTCTTCTTTCGCCGTCGAATTAATAGCTGAATAATTTATTATTGTTACAGTATCTAAGAAGGAGATGACGAGGGTTCGGATTTTTTTTAAATTTTCATAAATTTTCTACTGAGAGTTCATTGGATAATTATTGATTCGACAACAAAACATTTCCCAATGGCGACCCCTTTTTGACAAAATCGACTTTTTAAACAACAAAAAATGTTATGGAATGAAATGTCTTTTTATTAACTTCTAATCTAGAATAATGTAAATATAATATTTTTCACACTTGTTTTCAATATAAAATTCGCTTTTTTTCTTGAATGTTCACCTGCTGAAAATATAAGGAAACTGAAAATTGAAGAAAATCGAAGAAAAATGAATTTTTGTAGTAAGCAACAAAATGAAAAATTACATTCTAGAGTCAATGGAACTCTATAGATGCTATGGAAGGTTTTCAATTTTTTTATTGTTTCTTAAACACTAATTGATATAACATATATCAGTAAAACACCAGGAGAATTCGTTCCTTTTTTGGTCAAAAATTCAACTATTTGGTTGAAAATCTATCTTTTTCAATTGAAAATCGATGTATTCTGTTAAAAATTTGTGCTCCTTTTTTGTATAAACTTAATCTTCTTAGTTAACAATTCATTTTTTTCGTTGAAAATTATTTCCTTTGGTTCAAAATCTAACTATTATGTTAAAAACAGTTCATAAAAAAAGATTTAATCCACTTTTTAAACTGGAAATGTAACTATTCCATTTTTGGATGAAAAATTATCTTTGTTAGTTTAAAATTCAACTGCTTTGGTGGAAAATTGTACTATTTTGTTAAAAATTGAACTACTTGTTTGAAAAATTAACTACTTGGTAAAAAAATTTGTTTTTTGTTTCTCACAAATTAATTTTTTGAGCTGAAAATGAAGCTATTCCATTTTTGGTTGGAAACTCATCTTTCTTAATTAAAAATTCAACCAATTTGGTAGAATATTTAATCGTTATGTTGGAAGTTAAAGTATTAATTTAAAAAATTAACTACTTAGTGAACAAAAAAATTTCCATTCATTTTTGAAATCCGAAATGTAACTATTCCATTTATGGATGAAAATTTATCTTTCTTAGTTCAAAATTCAACCAATTTAGTAGAAAATTTAATTGTTTTGTTGAAAGTTAAGCTATTTGTTTGAAAACTTAACTACTTGGTAACGAAAAAAATTTTGTCAGTAATTTTTTCAACTAGAAATGTAACTATTTCATTTCTGGTTGGAAACTTATTTTTCTCAGTTAAAAATTCATCTTTATCGTTGAAAATTCATCTCTTTGGTTCTATATTTAACATTTTTGGTAAAACGCCAATTTTTGTATTGCATTTTTTTTTTTAATTTGAATTATAATCTTTTTTGGTTGAAATATCATAAATTACATTTTTCCTTGAGAATTCATCTTTTTTGTTTCAAAATTCAACTACCTGGTTGAAAGTTGAACTACTTTGCTAAAAATCAATTTTTTATAAAAATTCATCAATTTAGTTGATAATTCTTCTACAGAGGGGAAAATTTAACCAGTTTTTAAACTGACAATATAACTATTCCATTATTGGTTGAAAATTTATATTTTTAATTGAAAATTGATCACTTTTATTTGAAAATTCAAATATTTAGTTAAAAATTCATGTATTTTGTTGTGGATTCAACTATTTTGCTGAAAATTTGTACTCTTTGCTTGAATTCAACTGTTTTTTATTTAAAATTAAAATAGTTTTTGGTTGAAATATCAAGTATTACAGGTTTAGTTGAGGATTTCTATTTTCGATTTAAAAATACAACTGTTTTGTAGAAAATTCGTCTTTCTCCCTTGAAAATTCAACTATTTGGTA
Organism: Andricus grossulariae; assembly: GCA_011634705.1. Classification (NCBI taxonomy): domain Eukaryota; kingdom Metazoa; phylum Arthropoda; class Insecta; order Hymenoptera; family Cynipidae; genus Andricus; species Andricus grossulariae. The sequence goes on from JAABKJ010001544.1 coordinate 29,603, forward strand.
GAAAATTCAACCATATAGTTGAAAATGAACTTTTTTTGTTAAAAATGCAATTATTTTGTATAAAATACGTCTTTTTTGTATGAACATTCATATCTGTGTAGATACCATCATTTATTGGTAAAAAATGCAACTGCTTGGTTGAAAATTCATTTTCTTGGTTCATAATTAAACTATTTGGTCAAAAATTAAACCATTTATTTGAAAAATTAACTATTTGGTAGAAAATCAACTTTTTTGTTGAAAGTTCATAGTGTCGGGTAGAAAACTCAACTGTTCAAAATTAATCTTCTTTTTTTTAATTCATCTTTTTGGTTGAGGATTCAACTATTTTTGAATGAGAGCTTATCTCTTTCAGTAGAAAACTTATGTTTCTTAAAAAAAAATTCAACTTATTTGGTAGAAAATTCAATTGTTTTGTCAAAAATTAAAATATTTATTTGAAAATTTAACTACCTGGTAAACATTTTCTTTAATTATCTTCTAAACTGAAAATGTAACTATTCCATTTTTAGATGAAAACTTATCTTTCTTAGTTGAAAATTGAACTATTTTGGAAGAAAATTCAACTTTCTTGTTAAAAATTAATCCATTTATTTGAAAAATTGACTACTTGGTAAAATTTCTTTTTTTAATTAGTTCTTTAAATTGAAAATGTAACTATTCCATTTTTGAATGAAAACTTAGCTTTCTTAGTTAAAAATCTAACCAATTTTGTAGAAAATGTAATTG
>JAABKJ010001545.1:0-30330 GCA_011634705.1 Andricus grossulariae
GATATATATATATATATATATATATATATATATATCCGGCTATTAAATCAAGATTAGTTGAAAATTCGTTTTTTAAATTATTATGATAACTTTTAAAAATCAAAGCTAGAAATATAATAGTTTTTGAGTTTTGCTGAACTAAGTTATGGAGTTAATGAATATGAGAAATATAATACAATTTTTATGTCTTATTTATCTGCTTAGATTTAGTGAACATCACAGTTATTGTTTTTTATAAACATATCTTTAGTTAATCATTTTTGGTATTCTAATTTCTTAAATAATTCTTGAATGAAAATTCTCATTTCTTTGGTATTAACGAATAATTAGTGATTAATTATTGAAGAGTGATTACAAAACACCATTATAACAATGATTTATTTATACTAAGTGAATTTTACATTAACTATGGTATGCTATAAACACATGTAATTATAATTCAACTGTCATAATAAATTATTTTAAATAGTTTTTTTGTAATCAATTTTCAATAATTAATCGCTAATACCAAAGACATTAAAAATTATATCTAAGAATTATTTACCAATTATAATGCCAAAAATAATTAACCAAAGATATATCTATAAAAAGACGTCATGTTCACCAAATCTGCACCGATAATTAAGGAGGTACGGTCGCGCATACTATTTGCAGAAAGTTAGTCCTAAGTCTATGTCGGAAAATAATACTGGTTGAGTGAAATAAGTTCAATTGACCCTTAAATGTATAATATGTAGTTTATTTACGTTGAAGAAAGTCAAAAATTAGATAATTATGCCTGTATAATGTTTATTAATTAATTTCCTGTCAGACCTAAGAGAAAATTTTTAGCTATGATGGTACACTACACATAGAGAAATTGTGTATACAGCAGAGTACACACTGACTCTTCAAGATCTGAACGTAGACGCGGCAACTTCGCATTTTTAATGGTGTCTGCTTTGACAGTTGTGCTCCTTGACTGCAAATGAAAACGTGACATTTGTTGAAAATGACAGATTGATTAGTAGTTAAAGGTTAATTTATGAAAAAGAAAGTTTCTCACAAAAAAATTGAAAGATGTTGCGCATGCGCTAGACCCGCTAGGCGCTACGACAGCGTTGCCGGATAGCTACCACGTACTTGTTTCATTTTTCGAATAATTCAAAATTCTCAAAGTTTGCTTACCTCTCATTCTCAAACTAAGAGGACAAACATTCTGAATTTTTTTTTAAATCTTCATGAAACCCCCTTCTAACATATATTAGTTTTTGAAAAAAACGGTAAGAATAGTTTACGAATTAGAGCTAGAAATGTAACCTTTTCCTATGCTTGGAATAGGCTTTACGTGTATAAGGGTTCAACTTTGATCTTAATTATCTCAGCTCAGGAGAAGACAATATTTTTTCAATTTCGCAAACGTTTAGATAATATTCCAAAGAACCTTTAGTCAAAGTTTGAACAAATTCATAAGAAAAGTGTGTTCGTGACCGTACCTCCTTAATTGGCAATTATTGGTAATAATTAAAAAGGTTTAAGAGGGTAGTCGTAATTTAGGGAAAACCTCTGGAAATCAGGGAAAGGCGAGGCTTTTTGAATTAATAAACAATAAATTGAAACTATTTGAATTTTAATTTGAAATTGTTTCATTCCATTCATAAAAGATTCTATGTTAACAATATTACAAGGTTAAGATTTTGGTCACTGAATAGTAATGCTCAGTGAAAAATTAGGGAATTTTGAAAATGAAGTTTTGCGACTACCCTGATATAATATTCTTGTTAGTAATTTACTAATCGTGTATTTCTATTTGTATTTCATTTTTTTGCAGTCGCTTTTATTACTTGAATGAAAATTCGACAGTTTTGTTAAAAAGTGACCCTATTTGGTTGAAAATTTAACTTTTTTGATAAAAATAGTATTTTTTGTTGAAAAATGTATCTGTTTTTGTAGAAATTTATTATTTTTGTATAAAAATGCAACTCTTTGGTTGAAAATTAAAATTAAAATTACTTGGTTCGAGATTGAACCACTTTGTTAAAAAATCCCTTTTTTGGTTGGAGATTCATCATTTTAGTTAAAAATCAATTTTTCAAACTGAAAATTAAGCAATTTGAATTTTGGCTAATAATTGATCTCTTGCCGTTGAAAATTCCTGTTTTTTGTTGAAAATTCGTATTTCTTGGTAGAAAATGAATCTTTTCGTTCGAAAATTCCACTAATTGCTTAAAAATGTAACTCTTTTTGGTTGAAGATTGTAAATGCAATTGTTTGGTTAAAACTCTAACTGTCACGGTTGAAGATTCAAGGATTTGATTAAAAATGCAACTATTTTGTTGAAAATTTAATTAATTTGTTGAAAAATCACATATTTTCTACAAAAGTAATCTTTTTGGTTAAAAATGTAGCTGTTTTTCTGAAAATTCGTGTTTTCTTAGTTGACACTTAATTTTTTAACTGAAAATTTAACTATTCCAGTTGAAGATTCATTATTTTTGGTTAAAAATTGAATTCATCGGTTCGAGGTTAAACCACTTTGTTAAAAAATCCCTTTATCGGTTGAAGATTCATTATTTTAGTTAAAAATTAATTTTTTAAATTCTAAATTAACCTATTTGAATTTTGGTTAATAATTCATCATTTTCAGATGAAAATTACTACTTTTTGTTGAAAATTCGTCTTTCTTGGTAGAAAATGAATCTTTTCGATCGAAAATTTCACTAATTGTTTAAAAATGTAACTGTTTTTTGTTGAAGTTTGTAAATAAAATTGTTTGGTTGAAACTTTACTTGTTATGGTTGAAGATTCAAGTATTTGATTAAAAATGAAAATATTTTGTTGAAAATTTAATAATTTTTTTGGAAATTAAAATATTTTCAAATAAAGTAATATTTTTTGGTTGAAAATTTAGCTGTTTTTGTGAACATTCGTTTTTTTTAGTTGAAAATTAATTTTTTAACTGACAATTGAACTATTACAGTTGAAGATTAATTATTTTTGGTTAAATATATAACTACTACAATCGTTAGGTTAAAAATTAATTTGTTGTGGGTGAGGATTTAAGTTTTTATTTAAAAATGCAATCATTTTTGGTTCAAAATAAATATTTTTGAATGAAAATTAAACTATTTGTTTGAACATTCATGTATTTTATGAAAAAATCTTGTTTTGGTAGATATTCATCTCTTTTGGTAAAAATTAAATCTTTTATGGTTGAAATAGCAACTATTACATTTTTTTAACAATTTATCTCTATATATTAAAAATTCAACTATTTGGTTGGAAATACAATTATTCTGTTGAAAATTTTATTATTTTCTCGAAAATTTAACGCTTTGGTTGAAAATTGAACTCTTTTGTTGAAAATTCGTTTTTTCTTTTTTTGGTTTAAATATCAACCTCCCTTTTTTTATTGAAAAATCGAACATTTGGTTGAAAATTCAACTATTTTTTTGTAAATGTAACTGTTTGGTTAAAAATTAATTTTTTGTTGTTGAAAATTGAAATATTTGGTTGAAAATGTATCTTTTGATCATTTATAGGAAATTAATTTTGTTGTTGAAAATTCATCCCTTCGGGTTTAAAAATCAAGCGTTTTCTAAAATATTCAACTTTTTCACTTGAAAATTCAATAATTTTTTTGAAAATGCAACAGTTTTTGGTTGAAGTTCAGTCTTTTTTTATTAGAAATTCAACAATTTGGTTGAAAATTCATCTTTTCAGGTTAAAAATGCAACTGTGTGGTTAAACTTTTTTTTGTGGTTGAAAATTCAAGCATTTGGTTAAAAATGCAACAATTTGGTTGAACATTCAATTCTTTTGTTGAAATTTCAAGTATTTTGTAAAAAATTATTTTTCTTAGTCGAAAAGTTAACTGTTTTATTAAACATTCGTCTATTTAGACATAAAATTCGACCTTTTTGATTAAAAATTAATTTTTTCTTGTTGAAAATTCAACTGTCTTCTAAAAAATGCAATCATTTGGTTGGAAGTTCATCTTTGTAGGTTCAAAATTCAACAATTTTGTTAAAGTCATCTCGCGTGTTCAAAATGAATAAATAAATTTGAAACGTTCAAACTATAATCTAAAATTTTTTGATTCTGTTTATAAAAGCAATAAAAGATTCTATGTTAAAAATTTTACAAGATTAAAATGCTGGCATTTGAACATTAATTTTCAGGGAAAATTTCAAAGGGTTCAACGTAAAATCAAAAACAAGCATAAGATGATGTATGGAATGAAAGTTTACTCAAATTTGCGAAAATTTTAAAAACATTTAGAATTTTAAGGTATCTATACCTTTACCTATTAATAACAGAAATATTTTTAAAAAAACACACTTGTTCTTTGAAACAATAGGTCGGTTTGGTTATGAAAATTCTATTTAAATTAAATTATTTAAAAAATGATATCAATAAATCCTATAATTGTCATCAGACTTTAATGCAGATGTAGCATTAGCTGATGTCTCATTTCTCTTTGACCTGAGATAATTCATTTTATACTTTTCCTCATTGCATGCGCCTTAAAAAATACGCAATGGAAATTAACTCATCATGAATCGTGTAATAGAATTATGCAACAAAAAATATTCCGAATTTTGGGAAAGAATTTCAAATTTTCCCCGGAAAAAATTAGCCCACGTGGAATAATGATTTCAAATTAGCAATTCAAACGCAAAAAATTTGCAACAAATTAACATTATCTTGATTAGAGAATCCACTAAACTTTTAATTTTTCAATAAAAAAAGAAGTCTCTTGCTTAAAAGGTAGACGTGTTTTTAAAATTGGGTTGAATTTTCATTACCACTGAAATAATTATCCATGAGTAATTTTAATGCATAATTGGAAGCATTAAATTCATTTGTCTAAATTTAATTCAATATCGCCAGTATCGTTGTATTTACTATGTATAGAATGTTAAGATTAATAAATAATAATACCATAATAAGATAATACGATTTCTTGATTATATGTATAGAATGTTAAAGTTAATAATTAATAATATGATTTGTTCAAATTGTCCTTGAACGAAACATATTGATTGAATTAATGACAGTGCCAATAAAAAAGAGAGATAATCCATAAAAAGTTTAAACTGTATAATAATTATCAAAGATTCTGTGTTGTATAGTCTACCAGTTATCCGACCGATGCAAATTTTCAGACATAATATGCAAATCAATATTATAATTCATTACCTCTTCATGAACTAATCAAAGGGTCAAAGTTATAAAATACGTCATGTTAACGATACAGGAATTTAAATCATAATCATAAATCACCTCATTGAGAAAATAACAATTAATTTCCCTAATAAAAATTTAATAAGAGCACATTGTCTTTTATCACCTTTAAATTATTAACGTGAAATATTTCAATCAATTTATAAGATACATTAACCAAACTTTATGAGTATATAAAATTCGCCAATGTATACAAATTCTGTAAGTTTGAAAAATAGTGATTGATAACTTGAAAAAAGGGCTATAATCGAATTTTCAACAAGAAAAAACGCTAAAGAAAAAGTCGTCTGCACGTTATAACTTTATTCCAATAATCATAAAACTCTGACAATCAAGATCATTTTACGATTTTACATATTAATTAGGACGAAATAAATTTATCATTTACCTCCGTTGAGATAAGAAGTGTTAAAAACTAAATGAAGTCATACTTTTTTAAAAGAAAGCTGTCATCATATTCTACAAACATTTTTAATTTTTTAGATTTATATAAAAAAATTAACAATTTTCAAAACATGCAGACTGAGTTTTACTAGTTTTCATCAGCTTATTGAAGAAACTTGTTTAGAATAATTATTCTGTAAGCTTGAATGATATTAATTAAAAATTGCAGAAATCCGTTGAAGAAATGCTTTAAAAAAGTCGACTATAAATTACAATTTTATTCTAATGTCGTTCTCTTTTTTTTATTCTATTGTTGGATGGTGGAAATATATAAATAGAAGTGTTGTTACATAAAGAATATTAGTTCAATGAATCATTTTGATAAATAATATGTTTTGTTTGATAAACAAAATAATTGGATGTTGTTCAGGAATAAAAAGAAATGGACGGGACCATTATCGGCTTTAAAAAAGAAACGTAAGTGTGGCAACATAAAAATAATAATAATAATGAATTATCATATTAAAAGCCCGTCAAACGTTTTTTTATTCCTCTAAAATATCAATCAACTTTTTATCAAACAAAAAAATGATTTATTAAATTAATTCATTGAACTAATTCCTTTGATTAAAAACATTCCTATTTATTAGTTTTCAACTATTCGTACTTGTTTTTTTTTTATTTCACATTTTTGATTAACTTTAACATAAATAAATAAAACATATATATATTGACAACAAAAATAAGAAACGACATTATTCATGAGATTAAAATAAGTTTGTTCGATTTAAGCAATCGTTCTACTTTTTTGTTTACAAATTGCATTTTTTTTATCTAAAGGCCAATTCCATTTCAAATCAGGCCCTAATTTAAAAAAAAATTTGGCCATAACGTCAGAATGATTTTTTGTTTGGATTTATCATTCTAGAGTGAAAATAAAAAAACACGTATTTCACAGCTTGACCACAATTTAAAAAAATATATTTATAATCATTTGAAAATTACCTGCGAATTTTCCAAAGTAAGAGACATTATGTTTCCAAATGCAGTATTTTCCAAACCAGCGTAGGTATTGAAGATTTAATTTTTTTATTCGACGTGGGCATCTTTTTCTTATAGTTGATCCTAAAAAATTTAGGAATGTAAAAAAAAATCAAAATGGGGGCTGTTTTTATAAAATTCTTGAAAGTGGATTCGTTCAGAACCCCCTTTTTTAAATTTTGATTTGATTTTGAGAAATAAAGAACGTATCTCCGAAGTTTCGTCCTTGAAAAGCCACCGCTTAAATTAAACAAAAATTACTTTTGAAAAATCAAATTTTCGAATTTTTCGGAAACAAAAAAACGTACAAAAAAAATGTTGAGTCAAAAGTTTACACATTTAGAAAAGTCTTGAAAAAATACCTTTTTGCTTTTTTGTAATAGCTTGGATTGTTTAGAAGAAAGAAAAAAAATATTTTCAAAAATGGCTTAGCTGGCATAAAACTGATAGGATGCCTTTTTTATATTAGCAGAAACTTTTTAAAAACATTGGAAAAAAATAAAAAAGTGGGTTTTTCTTTAAAATATTCTTTTCGTGTTTTCAAAATTCGATGCAAAAAATAAATAATATTTTCTAGGAAGGGACTTGTTTCTTTTTAATTTAATTTTTTATTTTAAAGATCATTAAAATCTTTCAAATTCATGGAAATCATTCTGAATCTCTGGAAATCCCTTAAGATCTTTTGAAATCCATTAAAATTACTTGAAATCTCTTAAAATCCTTTGACATTCTATGGAATCATGGAAAACCCTTAAAATCTTAAAACTCTTAAAATCCGTTAAAATTCTTCAAATTATTCGAAATATTTGCAAATCGTTGGAAATTCGCAAAGTCTTAGGGAATCTCTTCAAATCCTTCAAAATATTCGAAATCCCATTAATATCCGGTGACATCTTTCAAATTTGGTTAAAATACTTCAGTATCTCTTGAAGCTCTTTTAAAATCCTGTGACTTCTTTTAAAGTATCTTCAAATCTCTTAAAATCTTTTGAAATTCCTTAAAATCCTTAGAAAATCCTTTGTTATTGCATTGAAATCCTTCCGTATCTTTTAAAACATCGCAAAATCTTTTGAAATCCGATTAAACTCCTTCAAGTCCCTAAAAATCTTATAAAACCCTTCAAAATTGAGATTCTCTTTGAAATTTTTCGAGGTAATATTTTCAAACACTTCAAATCTTTTAAAATCATTTAAAATCTCTGAAATCTCTCGTAATTTTTTGGAATCGTTTGAAATACTCTAAAACTTTCGCAATGCACTGAAATCTTTTCAAATCTCAAGAAATCCCGAAAAAACTTCAAAATTTCGTCAAGTTACGTAAAATTGTTAAAATTCTTAGGTATATTTTGTAGTCCTTTAAAATCCTTAAAACATTCTTCGAATCTGTTGAAATTTTTGAAAATCTTTTTTATTCACACCCAAGGATTTGTTGACTTTCCTTCTCTCCTTTCATTCTCACGGGAAAAAGGACAAAATTATTAAAAATATTATTATTTATATCTTGAAATGTTTTGTAATTTCAATTTAAAATTATAATTTTGAATGCGCAATTCTAAAAAAAAAATTTTTTGAATTCGAAAATATTTGTTACGAAGTTTCATAATTTTTAAATGCTAAATCAGGAACCTTACTATTTTTGTTTAATGTTTAGTTTGCTATGCTAGGTTTTTTAATCAGATAAAAATAATTTCAAATGTAAAGTTGGTAATGACTTTTTTAAATTATTAAATTTTTACGAGAATTATATTTGTACTTAAACAGTTTTCGGGGTTGCTAGTTTTTAAATTTAATTATAGAAAAACAAGCATTGGGTAGGATTAGTGCCGATACTATCCTCATCAAGAATTTATGACTCGTTTGATATTAATTACAAAAACGTAGTCCTTGAAATTAAAAAAAAAAATTAAAATTTTTAATTCTTGGAAATCCTATTGAAATTCCCTCAATATTATGATATTCTTTGTATACCCCTTGCAATATTATAAAAGCACTTAAAATGCCCTTAAATGTTTAAAATCCTTTAAAATAATTTCAAATATCTTGAAATTTTTTAGGCGCTTGGACATTTTTGGGAATCTTTCAACCCCTTTGTTGGCATTGACGCAAAATGCGTCAAAATTTTCCGTGTCCTGTGCGGCATTGACGCAAAATGCGTCAATCTTCATTTTTCCTATTTAACTTACTCCGATTTTGCATTCAAGTATTACTCGGGGGTTTTTGGGGTCAATGAATTCGAATCTGAAGTCAAAATTCGAAAATTCAAAATGGCAGATCCGACATGGCGGACAGCAATACAAAAAACGGCTCGATTTGGATAAATCTCGGTACTTACGGGTTTTTTGGGGTCGCTGAATTCGAATCTGCAGTCAAAATTCGAAAATTCAAAATGGCGGATCCAATATGGCGGACGAAAATACAAAAGTGGCTCGATTTGGATAAATCTCGGTACGTACGGGTCTTTGGGGTGGCTGAATCCGAATCTGCAGTCAAAATTCGAAAATGGAAAATACAAAAAACGTTTTTTGTATTTTCGTCCGCCATATTGGATCCGCCATTTTTACTTTTCCAATTTTTACTTCAAATTCGGATTCAGCGACCCCAAAAACCCGTAAGTATCGATATTTATCCAAGTCGTGCCGTTTTTTGTATTTTCGTCCGCCATTTTGGATCCGCCATTTTTAATTTCTAAATTTTGACTTCAGATTCGCATTCAGCGACCCCAAAAACCACAGGATACAAATTTTCAGGACAACAAATTTTTCTGCCATTTTGGGCACTTTTTATCGAATTCTCTCTGCCAACGAAGGGGTTACCTTCAGATCCCTTAAAAACCTTTAAAGTTCTTGAAATCAATTGAAAATTTTTGAAATCCTTTGAATTTCATCAGTTCTCGTGAATAAATTCCTTGAAATCCATTAAAATATAAAATCCCGTGTAATTACATGAAATCTGATATTCCTTTAAATATATTGAAATATTTTAATCCCTACAAAATCTTCTGAGATCTAGGAAAATTTATTAAAATACCTTAGTATTTTAATTTTTTTTCAATATTCTAAAATCCTATAAATCCTATGAAATCCTTTCAAATCTTTCGAAATTTAAGGAAATTCTTTAAAAAAGCAGATTTTTTTATATCTATTAAACTCCGTTAAAAATCACTTAACATCTGAAATGATATGTAATCTTGACCCTTGAACTGCCGTAAAATCATAAAAATATTCTAAAGTTTCCATTAATGTTTAGAAACTTTGAAAATTTTTTAAAATAATCAAAATCGTTGGAAATTCTATAAATTCCCTTTAAATCGGCTGAAATCCTTTTAAATCACTGGAAATCTTTCAAATGTTTTCAACTCTTTCATAAAAATTGGGTGGAATGGCTTTTAGGGCTGGTCTGCAAGACTTTTATCGGATCGGTTGGTGAGTCCCAGTCCGCTTCTGAACGCTATTTTTTACAAATAAATAATATGACCACTTTTCTAATCCGAAGAAATTCAAAAGAAAGAAACTCGGCTTCTTGCAAACAAGGAAAAAGAACCCTAAGTTCGAAAAAGTCTGATAAAATTGTAGTTAAGTATTCAATATTTAAATTCAACATTTTTTTTCGTATGAAAGTTTAAATTTTTTAATTTGTATGTTTCTGAAATATTTATATTTGAGTATATTGTTTATATACTGAATAAAAAAAATCTTACGTAAACAGGGAGGGGGTGGTCAAAGAGATCTTACGAATCCCTACAATAGGGGTCCAAATAAATTTCAAAAATCAATTAATGGACGATCCCTAAACGATGCAAGATATCAGGATATCATACAATAGCAAAAAGTATTTTTTGTAGAACTTTTCGAAAAGATTGTAACAATTTGAAAAAAAATGTTTTTGATCAAACTGTGAAATACCTGTTCCTTTATTTTCCAAATACCAAATAATTCTGACACCCGAAGCTAGACCTCTCAGGTTGATTTGAAATGGAATTGATCTATAGACTGCTGAAATTAAAATGTTGCGTTTATATATATAAAGTTTACAGTAAATTCCAGAGGAATTTTTGAACTGATGTTGGATAAAAACCTTGCAAACAACTGAAATAAATTGAAGTCAATTGTTTGCATTGTTTTTATCCAATTCAGATAAAAAAATCCCTGGGATTTACAGTGGGTCGATTGTATATCCGTTAGCAAGAGTGCAATGTACCCTTTAAGTTTGAACCTCGTTTCTTTCCTATCATTAGAATTGTAAAACAATCTCTTGAATTTCATGATTCTTCCCATAAGCCTTCTGTGGATCCACCTTCCTTTGAAACTCGCCTCTGGTTAGACGATGTTAGATGTCATGGAAAAAAAATAAACACATGATCTTGAAATAGCAAATCAGAAGAAGAAAAATAGTTTTTTTTCAAGTTCCCTGCGTTGATGAATCTTTCTGAAGAAATTATTTGACTATCATAAGAAGCGTGTTTTTCTGCGTTGGTATTTTAATTTACACTCTATTCGAATGGACGTTACCCTTTTCACACTTGACGGCCCGTATATTTGTAACGCTTGACAGAAAAGAAAGAAAAACCGCTACTTAATAACAAGCAAGTTGTGATTTTCTTACTCTTCACACTTAGTTACTTCTGCCAACATAAATGTCCTCGGTCATCTCAAATCATATATATTATTCTGCCATAGAAGCTGTTGGTGCCTACCATCAAAGTTTCTTCCGCATTGAAAGAAAATGATTATCATTTTCAGGTCAATGTGCATGCCTCTTCAAATACTTCTGCGAGATAAAACAATCAGATTTTTTACAGATTTACATTCAAATTGTATAGTGGTCGTCATTTTTTAGTTTTGGAATATATTAGAGCGCCTAATGAAAATTCGAGGGGTTACTTACCCCTGCAATCTGGTGTACACTCGCTCTGAAATATTATGCAATCTCATGCAATCCCATGCAATCTTTTACAAACCCTTGCAATTTCCCTTGCGTAAAAATATTATAAGAAATTCACTATAGGTCTATAACGATTTTTCTGTGATGAATTTCTTATAAGTTCTTCGAAATCTAGAAAAATCATTATAGAAAATCATTAGAAGAAAATCTTAAGAAGGGAATCATTATAAGAAAGTCAGTACAGAAATAAAGAATGTTATAATATTGAAAGAATTGATGCAAAAAAACAACAGAAAGTACACATGAATCAGAGGCGGAGGAGCCCTAGGGGGCACAGGGGGCAATGCCCCTCCCCAGGAATCGATTTGTAAAATTTTTGTAATCTTTGGGAAATCATTGAAATCTTTGTGTACCTTTTGAAATCTATTTGAAATTATTGTTAAATAATTGAAATCGCGGTGAAATCTTTTAAACCTACTAAAAATGTTTCCGAAATATTTGTGACATTTTTTAAAGCTTTGGGAAATGATTGAAATATTTGTGCTCTCTTGAAAATCTATCTGAAATCTTTGCGAAATATTTGAAATCTTCGTGAAATCTTTGGAAATCTTTGCGAAATATTTTTTAAATATTTGATATTATTTATGAAATTATTGAAATCTTTGTGAAATCTTTGGGAAATCGTTGAAGTCTTTGTGAAATTATTGAAATCTTTGTGAAATCTTTGGGAAATCATTGAAATCTTTGTGAAATATTTTAAATCTATCCGAAATCTTTGCTAAATATTTAAAATCTTTGGGAAATCATTGAAGTCTTTGTGAAATATTTTTAATCTATCCGAAATCTTTGCTGAATATTTAAAATGTTTGGGAAATCATTAAAATCATTTTTGTGCACTCTTTGAAATCTATCGGAAATCTTTGTGAAATAATTGAAGTTTTTGTGAAATTTTTTTAATCTATCCAAAATCTTTGCGAAATATTTGAAATCTTTATGAAATTTTGGGGAAATCATTGAAATTTTCGTGCAATCTTTGGAAATTTTTGCGAAATATTTTTTAAAAATATTTGATATTTGTGAAATTATTGAAATCTTTGGGAAATCTTTGTGCATTTTTAGAAATCTATCGGAAACATTTGTGAAATAATTGAAGCATTTGTTAAATCTTTTACATATATCCTAAATCTTTGCGAAATAGTTGTGAAATTTTTGAAATCTTTGGGAAATCATTGAAATCTTTGTGCACTCTTGAAAATCTATCTAAAATCTTTGAGAAATATTTGAAATCTTTGAGAAATTATTGAAATATTTGTGAAATCTTTGTGCAATCTTCGGAAATCTTGGCGAAATATTTTTAAAATATTTAATAATATTTGTGAAATTATTGAAATCTTTATAAAATCTTTGGGAAATCCTTGAAGTCTTTGTGAAATTATTGTAATCTTTATGAAATCTTTTAAATCTTTCCAAAATCTTTGCGAAATATTTGTGAAATTTTTTTTAACAGTTAGGAAATTATTAAAGTCTTTGTGAAATTATTGAATTCTTTGTGAAATCTTTGGGAAATCATTGAAGTCTTTGTGAAATCTTTTAAATCTATCCTAAATATTTGCTGAATATTTATGAAATTTTTGAGAACTTTGGGAAATCGTTAAAATCTTTGTGAAATCTTTGCGAAATATTTAAAATACTTTGAAATATTTTGTAATATTTTAGAAATTTGTGAAATCTTTGAAAAATCATTGAAACCTTTGTGAAATTTTTTAATCTATCGGAAAACTTTGCGAAACCTTCAAAAAATTTTCGAAATCTTTGGGAAATCATTAAAATCTTTGCGCACTCTTTGAAATCTATCGCAAATCTTTGTGAAATAATTGAAGTATTTGTGAAATTTTTTTAATATATCCAAAATCCTTGCGAAATATTTGAAATCTTCGTGAAATCTTGGGGAAATCATTGAAATCTTCGAGCAATCTTTGGAAATTTTTGCGAAATATTTTTAAAATATTTGATAATATTTGTGAAATTATTGGATTCTTTGTAAAATCTTTGGAAATCTTTGCGAAATATTTGAAATATTGTTGAAATATTTGATGATATTTGTGAAATTATTGAAACTTTGTGAAATCCTCGGGAAATCATTGAAATGTTTGGAAAATCAATGAAATCTTTGTGCACTCTTCGGAATCTATTTGAAATTATTGTTAAATTATTGAAATCGTTCTGAAATCTTTGAAACCTATCCAAAATCTTTGCTATATATTTGTAAAAAAAATTTAATCGTTGAGAAATGATTTCAATCTTTGTACACTCTTGAAAATCTATCTGAAATCTTTGCGAAATATTTGAAATTTTCGTGAAATCTTTGCGAAATATTTTGAAAATATTTGATAATATTTGTGAAATAACTGAAATCTTTGTGAAATCTTTGGGAAATCATTGAAATCCTTGTACGCTCTTGGAAATCTATCCAAAATCTTTGCGAAATATTTTAAATCTTTGTGAAATCTGGAGGAAATCATTCTAATCTTCGTGCAATCTTTGGAAATCTTTGCGAAATATTTTTAAAATATTTAATAATATTTGTGAAATTATTGTAATCTTTGTGAAATCTTTGGAAAATCATTGAAGTCTTTGTGAAATTATTGTAATCTTTGTGAAATCTTTTAAATCTATCCAAAATCTTTGCGAAATATTTGTGAAATTTTTTAGAACTTTGGGAAATCGTTAAAATCCTTGTGAAATCTTTGCGAAATATTTCAAATACTTTTGCAATATTTGACAATATTTTAGAAATTTGTGAAATTTTTTTAATCTTTGAGAAATCATTGAAATCTGTACGCTCTTGGAAATCTATCCAAAATCTTTGCGAAATATTTGAAATCTTGAGGAAATTATTTTAATCCTTGTGAAATCTTTGGGAAATCATTGAAGTCTTTGTGAAATTATTGTAATCTTTGTGAAATCTTTTAAATCTATCCGAAATCTTTGCGAAATATTTGTGAAATTTTTTAGAACTTTGGGAAATCGTTCAAATCTTTGTGAAATCTTTGCGAAATATTTAAAATACTTTTGAAACATTTGGTAATATTTTAGAAATTTGTGAAATCTTTGAAAAATAATTAAAGTCTTTGTGAAATCTTATAAATTTATCGAAATCTGTGTTAAATATTTGAAATCTTTGCGAAATATTTGAAATCTTTGGGAAATTATTGAAATCTTTGTGCAATCTTTGAAATCTATCGGAAATCTTTATGAATTAATTGATCTTTTGAAATCTTTTAAATCTATCCGAATTCTTTGTGAAATATTTGGAAAATTATTGAAATCTTTGTGAAATTTTTTTAATCTATCGGAAATCTTCGCGAAACCTTCAACATTTTTGCGAAATCTTTGGAAAATCATTGAAATTTTTGTGAAATCTTTGGCAATATAAATTTTATACCTGTATTTATTATTTATTATTATTTATCATTCACTATTCATTGTTTATTTATTCTTTATAATTTATGTAAAATTTTTACATAGTATAATATTATTATACTATGTACAAATTGTGCATTTAATATTAAAAATTTTCAAATATTTTCACCGATTCCAAGGAATTTCAAAATATTTCCACGGATCTTAGAAGAATTTGAAGATTTCTCTCAATTTTCGGGGATTTTAAGAAATTCTAAAGGATTTCAAGAAATTCAAAAATGTCAAGGGATTGCAACGAATTTTGTAGGATTTCATAAGATTTCAAGATAATTCTAGTGTACTTAAAAAAATGAATAAAATGAAAATAAACTTTAAAGAATTGATACGGATTACAAAGATTTGAAGAAATTTTAAGGGATTTTAAAGGAATTCACAAGATTTCAAGATTTTATTAAATCTCATAGAATTCCAAGAGATTTCAAAGGCTTCTAGGGATTAAAATTTTTTGTTATAATAAGTTTCATTTAATTCATATTCAAAGGATTTCAAATTATTTATACTTTTTTCAATGGATTTTTACGTTTCACAAAAATTTAAAGGTATTTTAAGAGATTCCAAAGGATTGCAAAAGATATAAAAAATTTCAAAGAATTTCAAAGAATTTTGTAGGATTTCTAAATATTTCAAGAGATTTCTAGAAAACTTTCGAAAATAAATGGAATTCAATTGAATTTCAAGGAATTCTCAGCGATGCCACAGATTTCAGGGATCTGAAGGTATTTTAAGGCATTTTACAAGATTTCAAGTATTTGATTAAAGCTGCAGGGATTTCAAGAGATTTTGAAGATTTCCAGAGATTTAAACTTTTTTATACAACTTTAACGACGATGTTTAATTTAATTTGTATACAAGAGATTTCAAATAATTTATATTTTTAAAAATAAATTTTTACGTTTCCCCTAATTTTACGAGATTTTAAGGGATTCTAAAGGGTTTCCAAAGAATTTAAGGAATTCATAGTGAACTTTGGGCAATAAATTAAAAGCTATTAAATTTCAAGAGATTCCCAGTGATTAAGAAAATTGCAAGGGATTTTAAGGTATTTCAAGGAATTTTACAGGATTTAAAGGATTTTATTAAAGTTCCTGAGATTTCAAAGATTTCTAGGGATTTAAAGCGTTTTTTTATAAACTTTAACGAAAAGGTTTCATCTAATTTATAATTAAGGGATTTCAAATTATTTATATTTTTTAAATGAATTTTTACGTTTCCCAAAGATTTGAAGTGATTTTGAAGGATTTCAAAGGATATAAAAAATTGGAAGAAACTTCGAAAAATATTGTAGGATTTCCAAAAATTTTAAGGGATCTTAAAGGATTTTCGAGGCATTTCAAAGATTTTGAGGTATTTTAACTTTTTTTTAGAGAACTTTAATGAATATGTTTAATTAAATATTTGTTGAAATGGATTTTTACGTCTTCCAAAGATTTCAAAAGATTTTAAGGAATTCTATAGGAATTCAAAAAATATAAAAAATTTCAAGGGATTTCAAAGGATTCCTAGCGATTCCAAAAATTTTAAGGGTTTTTAAGACATTTTAAGGAATTTCACAAGTCTTAAGGTTTTTATTGAATCTACAATGATTTCAGGAGATTTAAAAGGGATATAAGGGGTTACAAAGAGAAATAACTTTTTATTTCATAAAAAATTTTATAAAAAAATTCACAACTTGATGACTTTTGAACAAATGGATGGAGTTTTTTTTAGGAAATCGACTGCCAATGACTCAGAAAAGAACCTATTTATTAGGAGATTTTGTCGGGTGACATCATTTGTTATATAACTAAATAAATTTCATAAACAAATACAGATTTTTGTCAATTTCCAACCGGTAGATTTCGTTTTTTCAAGACAATTAACCTAAATAAATTGGCATAAATAAATATAAATAAAGAAATAAATTAACATAAATAAATATGATTTTATCCATTTTACCATTGTTCATACGTTTCTTTATAAAGTAAATAATTATTATTCATGGATAAAGTATCATAAGCAGAGGATTTTTCTAAATTTAAAATTGATTCCCTTGAAAAAACGAAATCTGCCAGTTGAAAATTGACGAAAACCTGTATTTGTTTATCAAATTTATTTAAAAAATTAACGATTTGTATTGGGTATTGAAAAATCGTATGCATTATTCATTGCATAAGCGCGTAGTGACTAAGATATGCATTTGTTTATAAATTTAACAAATACTTTGGATTTTTTATACAAAAAACTAACCATTTTTCTTATATATATCCCAAACAAAAAATTTGAAAATATTCTCGAAGTATTTTCAATCTTGAAGTGGAACTTTCATTTATTCATTTGTTGATATAAAAATAAACCAAATTTTCAACATGTTTTAACCTTAAGAATATTATTTTTAAAGAGTGTCTTCACTGAGACTTTGATGAAATTTTTAAGATTCCTAATGAATTGAACAAAATAAAAAAAAATAAAAAAATTTACCTTGATTCGATTAAAATGGGAGCGAAAAGAATGTAGGTCGAATTTAAAAGAATTTAAGTGAATGGAAAAAAAACGTAACAAAATTTTTAAAAACGAATAAACTAAAATTCTAGAGGGCTTAGAGAATTGAAAACAATTCACGTAAAGTGAAAACAATTAAAAAATATTACGAAAATTCATTGAATTCATTAAGTTGGGAGGGAATTCAAAAAAATTGATGAAATGCCAAAGAATTCCAGATGAATTTAAAAGACTGCAGGGTGAATTAAAAATTAATTTGAAAAATTCATGGAATTGAGTGAATTAATAAGAATTCAGGGTGAATTCCAAATGCATTGCAAAAAAAATTTTTAAATCCCAAATATTTCATTGGAATTTCAAGATGAACATATAAATCATTTAGATGAATTAAGTAAAATGAAAATACAAAAAAGATTCGTTGAATTCAGTGGATTTCAAGGGAATTAAAAAAAGGAGTGTGAATTAAAAAGAATTCAAATGAATTCAATAGAATTTAGAGATTACTTAAGTAATATTTTCATTCAAAAAAGTGACTATAGTGACAGTGTCTTTAAAAATTAACTGAAAAGTGATTTGAGAGAAAAAGTTACTAATTAATTAATTAACAAGCTTACATCCCTCTTAGTTAAATTATAGCTTCAAATACATTTTAAAGTACTATAAGAATCTTTGTAATACAAAAAATGTGTATTTTGAAATTCAAGCTTTTTTCTATAACAACTAAGTATATGTTTATAAATATTAAATTTATAAATATTTTTAATTTATGTACTATGGAGAATATTTTATTTATATTTTATAAGAAATCCTATGCATATTATTTCAGGAAAAAGTGTATGGTGTCCATTTCAGACTATCAATTTGCATTGAAATTATAAATTTCCGCATTCTAAGCCCGATATCATATTTTTTTAAATAAAATATAGTTTGCAAAATTCAAACATTTAAATTTTTATTGGTCGTTTTTAGTTTTTTTATTAAGATTCTCGACAGGTTCCTTGACTTTTATCTGTAACACTTGCTACATTTTTATTGCTTTCAAACAGTATTTTCTAAAGTTTAAATGGACTTGGAATTTTTACGAGAGATTGATAAAATTTGAAAGTCTGGAATGCTTAATTGCTTTTAAGCGTTCCTATCTTTTGTATTACTTTGACTGGGTGATTTTTCTTCAGTGCGGACTTTATAATTGTTCAATTCTGATTTTTTGCACATTCAATTAGTGCTTATCCGATGATGCTTTCTCGATTTTTAAAATTCTGGAAAATAGTCTTAAAATTGTGTAAATCTTGTTTAATTTTCACTTTCAATACCCTTTTATTATTTCCTCTTCGTATTCTTGCTTTACTAAAGTTTAAATAAATATTCATTAAACGTTACGTTCTTCGGATACGTGAAACTTTCTTTCACACTTTTTCCACAAACGTTTCCGGCTCTAACAATGAGCGGAAAATCTAAATAAAGGAGCAATTTACAAGAGTGTTAAATTTATATAATCTTTAGATTTTTGTTTGAAAAATAGAAACAGACATGGAAATAGAAAATATCTTTAGAAACTCTATATTCCATTCATACTCGTATAACCTACTTCATGATTCACACTATGTGCAATTATGTATATTCGAGAGTTAAAAAAAAAACTCGAATCGATAGAAATTCTGAGAGAAAAAATGAACAGGTCATAAATAATAACAGCAGAAGCCAACTCTCAGGAATTATGACCCAGTAATATATTTCCTTCGGAAGGATTGTCGTTTTAGAAAATACATGTGTCTGAAGGATCACTAAAATTGTAAAGAATTTTAATTGTTTATTAAATTTTACTGAAAAATTAGGTACTGTAATCCAAGCTTGATTAGTTTAAAGTATTTTTAAGCAATAATAATATTTTACTATTCCAAGAATACCCGTGTAATGCATATGCAAATTTTTTTTTAGAGCGATGTCTATCATTAAAGTTCACAAAGACTGCGCAGTAGAGATCTATGATTTTCTGAGTCTATATTTTCATAAATTAACATCCTTTCAGATTTTTTTTTTTTTTTGAGTTTCATAGTAACTTAAAATATCAGTTTTAAATAGTAATACAAACACACGTGCCAACCTTCATAAATGCCCTTGGACAATCCTTAAATCTTTTATTCATTTTTGATTATCATCTTGAATCGCGTTTAATAAAATCCTACAATAATTTATTTGAAATTGAACAATTTCAGGTGAAGAACCCTAAAATATAATATTATATTTCTATGATAGCAATTGCAAAAATTATAAACATACTTTTACAGGGTGTCGACTCACCTGGAAAACCCGGAAATTGCACGGAATTTAATTAAAGTTAGGGAATTTTATTGAGAGCGTGCATAAATTTTTTTCAAATTGTAATATAAAATTAAAGCAATATTTTTTCATTTGTAACAGTAGACTTATTTTACTGGATTTAACTATTTTGTTGAAAATTCGTTTTTTTTTTTAGAGTTGAAAATGAGATTTTTTCACTGAAAATTTAACTATTCGATTTTTGGTGAAAAATTTATTTTTTTAGTTGAAAATTCAACTATTTGTTTCGAAATTCATGTGTTTTGTTGAACATACATATTTTTGGTTGAAAATTCAAGTACTTGGTTGAAAGTTCAACTCTTTTGTTAAAAACTCATTTTTTTGGTTGAAGATTCATCCTTTTGATTAAAAATTCATCTCGTTTATTGAAAAATTAAATTATCATTTTTCTATTACAAACTTTGTTAAACAATCATTTTTTCTTGGGTGGAAATTAATTTTTTCCTCTGAAAATTTAACTATTCTATTTTTGGTTGAAAATTTGAATTTTTTAGTTGAAAATTCAACTAGTTGTTTGAAAATTAATGTGTTTTGTTAAAAATTCGTCCTTTTTGGTGGAATTGAACAGTTTTTGATAAAAAAATAGAATATTTTTTGGGTTAAATATTACATTTTTTCTTTGAGAATTAATCTTTTTCTTTAAAAATTCAATTTCTTGGTTAAAGATTCATCACTTTAATGGAAAATGCTTCTCCTTAATTGAAAATTCAAATGATTTTTTTTATTAAAAATTAATTTTTCTATTAAAAATTATCTAATTTTTTTACTAAAAATTAAACTTTGTTTAAAAATCGGTTTTTCTTTGGATAAAAATTTTTTTTTTTCATTAAACATTTACCTATTCTAGTTTTTGTTTGCAAATTTACCTTTTTTAGTTGAAAATTTAACTATTTGGTTGAAAATTCATATGTTTTGTTGAACATTCGTCCTTTCTGATCGAATTCAACTGTGTTTGATAGAACATTAAAATCTTTTTTGGGCTGAAATATCTGCTACTATAATATTTTTCGTTGAGAATTCATTTTTTTTTTTTTGAAAATTCAACTTCTTATTTGAAAGTTAAACTCTTTCGTTAAAAATTCATTTTTTTGATTAAAGATTCATCACTTCAATGAAAAATGCATCTCCTTCATTGAAAATTCAAATATTTTTTTTTCTATTAAAATTAATTTTCTCACTAAAACTTGAATTTTGTTGAAAAATCGTTTCTTCTTTGGATGAAAATTAATGTTTTCACTGAAAATTTACCTATTCAATTTTTGGGTCAAAAGTTTATCAATTTTTACGTATCTCTTCAAAATAAATTTTTTTAACTGAAAATTGGGATAGCCAATTTTTGGTTGAAAACTGATCTTTTTTAGTTAAAAATTAATTTTTTTAACTGATAATTTACTGACTCAATGTTTGTTTTAAATTTTATATTGTTTCGTCTAATATTCATGTATTTTCTTGAAAATTCGAATTTTTCGTAGAAAATAATCTTCTTAGTTGAAAATTAAACTATTAGAGATTGAAAATTTCAGTTGAAAATTCATCTTTATAGTTTAAACTTCAACTATTCTCGTTGAAAATCCATTATTCAAGTTAAAAATTCATCTTTTTAGTTTGAAATTCACCTTCTTGATTTAATATTTAACTATTCCCGTTGAATATTCCTTAATTTTGGCTGGAAATTCATGTCTTTGGTTAAAAAGAAATTTTTTGACTGACAATTTAACTACTCAATTTTTGGTAGAAAATTTATCTTCTTTAGTTCAAAATTCCACTATTCGGTTGAAAATTCATTAATTGAGTTGAAAATTCATCTTTTTGGTTCAAAAGTCAACTATTTGAAAATTCACTTTTTTGGTTTAATATTTAACTATTCCAGTTTAAAATTCATCTCTCTGGTTGAAAATTAATTGCTTTAACTGATAACTTAACTATTAGTTTTTGGTTGAAAATTTATCATTTTTAATATAAAATTCATCTACGTTGCTGAAAACTTGCCTTTTCTGTAGAAAATTAATCTGTTTGTTTGAAATTAAACTATTCCAGTTGAGGATTCATCATTTTAGTTGAAAATTCATCATTTGGTTGAAAATTGATCTTTTTAGTTGAAAATTTATATCTTTTGTTGAACATTCCAGAGTATATTCTAACGTGCAGTTCTAGAAAATAATTCAGTTCTAAAAAAAAAGTGCAGTTCTTAAGATGAAAATGTGCAGTTCTAAATTTTTACCACAACACACTATTAGGACAATTTTTGGATAAATTAGGAAGAAAACAGACGTTTATTTGTCTTTCGATGTATTATATTTCTGTATTCTTTATTTATTTCTGAGATATATTTTTGCTTCATAAATATTTAACAAACATGAACGCCAAATTTCAAAACTACGGCTCTGGAACATTAAAACATTTGGTAAAAAATTCATCTATATTGTTGAAAGTGCAATATTTTTACTTGAAATGTTAAGAATTTGAAACATTTTGAATTTAATTTAATGTAATACCCACATTAATTTTATATGAAAAAAAATATATCCCCATTTTCGTGAGAAATCTCCTTATTTCCCTTGTTTTTAAACGGTGCTCCTAAAAAATATGTTGAGTATACACTGAATTTAAAGTATATAAATAAAAAATAAAAATGATTAATTCTTATACAAATTCATGGAGTTTAGGAACAAATTCAAGTAATGAATAATTCTGTTTTTAGTATTATTTATTTATTAATTATTCGATAGTGATAATATATTTAAGAAGATCTTGTAATCTAATTCGATAGAACTTTCTAAATTAAACATATGAATTGAATCCTTAAAAAACTTTTATTATTAAGAAATTATTCAACTTACTCTGAGTCGATTGTTTTAAAGAATGAGAAATATTTGAGAAGACACTTTGTTTAAGGAAAGTTCTCAGAGAAAGTTATCATACCTTGAAGAATTTTATTCTTTGATTCAAAAATAATTTCTCTATCATCAAACAGATGAATTTCATACCACTAATGGACCGTTTTGTCAAGTAATTGACGTTTTTCTTCTGAAAATTAAAGTTATTACTATAATGTGGTACTATAATGATGAAAATTTGTTAATCCGTTACAACTCAAGAACCACAATACATAAATTGACAAAATAATGTTGCTTATTAACATTTGTCACGATTCCGTTTAAAATTATCATGAACTTAAAGTATGATTATTTAGGTACCCTTTGGAAATACAAGATTGTCTTGCAATTGTGTTGCAATGTTTGAAACAATAATAAATGATTATTAACTTCGAGTTGAAAGCGTTTAAAATTAAAACAATTATTTAGAAAATTTAAATTGCGTTTAAAAGAAAGCACTTAAACCTAAATAATTGCAAATTCAAAATATTTCTACTTAAAAAAATGTTAATCAGAAGCTATCAAAATTGAAAAATTGCATAGTAGAATTTTTAGCATTTGAATATTTCATTAGAAACAAGTTCAAATTGGTCATTTTTAATTTTTAACGTTCAAAATTGAAAAGCTTTATTTTGATTTGTAGAATCTAGAAATTGAATTATTTGAGATTAAAATTTCGAAAATAGGACAATTTGAAAACGTTCATAATGAACAATTTCATATTAGAATGTTGAAAATTGGATTCTTCCAAATGCAGTGGTATTAACATTTTATTATTTCTAATTATAAGCGTTCAGAATTGAATAATTAAAAATATAAAACTTTTGAATTTGAATAATTTGCAATTCAAAGCGAGTAAACTTTGATAATTTCAAGTTGAAAAATAAATTGAATGTTTCTAAGTTAAAAATTGCAAATATTTTGCAAAATAATATGATTTTTGTTTGAAATTATAAATTTTGGGTTTAAAACACTAACCTAACCTAAAATTGGTACATTTTTTAATTGTTAATCCCAATTTCCGCCCACAAACACTTACATAATCCAAAATTGTTCAAAAATTCGTAATCTTGTTCAAATTATAATGCTTTTTGTTTTAAAATACTAATTTTTGGTGTCAGAAGCTAAAGTAGCCTAGAATTAAAAAAAAAATATGATCATTTAAAATCTAATGATTTTTTTTAAAAATAATAACTGATTTCCTGTGCAAAACTTTACTATAACCTAAAACTGTTCAAAAATGGCAAACATTGTTCAAACTATAATAATGAATCTTCGTTAAAATCTTTTTTTTTTATTGAAATCCCAATTTTCGCCGAAAGAACTAACATAATCCATACACAGCATAATATTTTTGTTTTAAATACCAATTTTTGGTGTAAAACTCTAACATAACCTAAAATTCTTAAAAGCTAAAATCTTCTTGTAACTCTATTTTTTTAAATTGAAAATCAACATTTGAGACGAAAAACAGTAACATAATCCAAAATTGTTAAACGATTCTGAATCTTGTTGAAATTATAATGATTTTTGTTTTTTAATATTAATTTTTAATGCGAAACGCAAACGTAACCTAAAATTGTTAAAAATAATGAACCTTTAAAATCTAATGATTTTTGTGAAAAATAACCAATTTCTGTTCTATATTAAAATTCTTTTTGAAAAATACTAATTTCCAGCGAAAAGCATTATCGTGAAACGTGTATAATTTTTACAATAATTTATTAGATAATCTGAGGGTTTTAATTTAACCGCGCAAGAGTATTAAAAAGCACAAATGTTTTTACAATTCGTATAAGGTTTTCTAGGAATTTTCTTAATAAAATGGAATATGTTTAGGTCTCATTTTCAAAATTTCAAATTCAAAATCATAAATTACTTGTTAGGTTTATTTGTTTTTAGGTCTATATAAATATATTTTTCCTTAGAATCTTACGAAAAATGTAATAGCTGATATTTCAATCTAAAAAGTTTGTTATTTATAATAAAAAACCGCTGAATTCGTCAAAAAAAAAAATTTTAACAAAATATGTGAATCATCAATCAAAAAAGAATAATTTTCAATCAGTTGTATTTTTAACCAAAAAACATGAAATGTTTTCCAAAAGAGACGAATTTTCTACAGAATAGTTAAATTTTTCCAACCCGAAAATACGAATTTTCCACAAAAAAGTTACTTTTCTACCAAATAGTTGAATTTTCAGCCAAATGCATGAATTTTTTATCATGAAGATTAATTTTCTACCAAAATAGACAAATTTTTAACTAAAGTGATGAATCATCAACCAAATAATGACAAAAAGATTTTAATTTTAAATAAAAATAGTTGACATCATGAAAAAAAAAATTTCAACAAATTAGGTGAATCTTTAACCAAAAAGATCAATTTTCAATTAAAATGATAAACCTTCAGCCAAACAAGTGAATTTTAAATTAATGAGTTCAACTTTTAACCAAGTAGTTGAATTTTCAACCAAAAAAGATTAATTCTCAATGAAAAATATAATATTTGATCACTAAATTAAAAAAAAAATTAATTTTGAACCAAAATATATAACCAACTATATTCTATCCAAAATTCATCCAAAAAGACGAAACTTCAACAAAATTGTTGAATTTGCAACCACTCAAGATTTTTCAGTTCAGAATAAAAAATAATTTTAGGAAAATTAGAATTTGAACGAAACAATCATTTTTAATATAAAATGAAAATTTCGAATAACTATAGGAAAAGATTTGAAAATATTTTATAAATGTTCGGAAATTTTTCAAAATTTAAAATATTTTTAATCTCTTCAAAATTCTAAAAATGCCTCAATATCTTTCAAACTGACTCGAATTATTCCTCATATTGTTTAAAAATCTTCCGGATTCATTTTTGACAATTTTTAAAAACTGTTGTAATGTTTTAAAACTTTTAAATTTGGAAAAAATTCTGAAAAATTAAAAAAATTGTCTTTAAATCTTCCAGATTCTTTTTTGTCAATTTTGGAAATCTTTCAAAATGTTTTGAAATCTTTTGAAATATTCTCTCAGAATAAATGTTGTAAAATAAAAAATCATTAAATGTTTTCCGAGCAATATTAAGAAAATTTTTTATTCTTTCCAAACCTTTCAAAATTATTAGAAAGCTTCTAAGCTTTTGTTCGAAATATTCAAAAATGTACATTTTGTTTTAAATAAAATTATTTTTATTTCCTTTCAAAACTTCTAAATATCTCTTAAACTAATTCAGATGTTTTATCAATTTTTTTATTCTTGCAAAATTGAAAAATCTTGCTTTGAAATCTTCTACATACATTTCCGAAATTTTAGAAAAACATTTAAAATGTTTTTAGATCATTTTAAATATTTTATTTAAATTAGATTTTCGAACAAAAAATTTAATTTAATTAATCTTAAGAAAAAAATTTAATTATCTCAAAACCTTCAAAATCCTTAAAAAAGATGACAAAAATTTATTTCAAAATTTTCAAAAATCTACATTTTGTCTCAAATTTGTCGTCACCCGCAATTTTTTTCTTACCGGTACCGAAATTTATTTTTAACGTTACCATTATTCTATACATTTCATAAACTAAGATATCGTAAATTTTTTCCATAATTTAATTTTTCTCATCTCTGAATGTGTGAAAAAGTTTACAAAATATAGTCTGGTAGCCAAATTTTGAGAACAGAATTATTTCCCAATAATAATAAAAAAAATTTCTCTCTTATTAATAAAATTTGGAAGCACATAGAAATAATTTTTATCATCAAAGAGAATTATTCCTTTAGAAATTTGTATATAGTAAATTGATGGTGGATGGTTATATAATTTAATTTTTCATCCGTTAAAAAATATGTAATTTTAAATGCACAGTGCAATTTATGAAAATATTAAAAAATATTTGTGTTTAATTTTCAGGTTCAAAAATGATTTTAAGAGGCGTCAGTGGACAATTTAGAGCTGGAGAATTAACAGCGATTTTGGGTCCTTCGGGAGCTGGAAAATCAACATTACTCAACGTTTTAGCTGGATATAAGTAAGTTATTTTTATTTATAAACCAATTCACTATTTATAATCTACCTGTGCTGAACTATGAAAAAAAACTGTATTCGTTCGAAGAAAAAATTTAAATGTTTTATGTTCATTTATTCAGAATAAACAGGTTAAAGCATAAATTTGAATTAATATTGTATCTCGTTTATAAAATTTGAAAATTTAAATCAAGTCCTGATAACTTCTTTCTAGCGAAATGACAAACTACATTTATGTAGATTTGCTCTATTGCTAATTTTATTTTTTATAATTGCCATACGAAAAATTAATTTTGATATTAAGTTTCCTAAGAACATTCTAATAAAAATTTTTGAGCTGCTTAGAATAAAAAAAAATCTTGATTCTAAGTGTCATTAATTATTATGGCGAATAATTTTATGATAATTTATTTTTATGATATAAAGTTAAGGACCATGTATGATAATAATTTTTTTAAATTGTTAATAAAAAAAAAGTTGAAAAATTACAAATAGCTTGATTGCACTTGATTATTTTCTGGATGAAACATCAAATTGTCTTTTAATAAGTGGTTCTCGTATCGGACTTCGTATTACTTATAATCACCTTTGATCCGACTTTATCTTTTTTTCTTTCTCATCTTTTTATACAAATCGAATAATTTATCAAACTTAAACAAAAGTATCAAAACTGAAAACCACTGACAAAAAAGAATCGCAAGTGTCTTATGGTAATAAATTAGAATCGACCAAGGAATTTCTAAAAAATTGGCTGAATAATTTAATGATCTCTTCTTTAAAAATAGGATTTCAAAAAAGAATAGAAAACTTCAATTTGAAAAGAAAACCAATCTAACATTATCCAACACTAAAAAGCAAAATGACTTAAATTAGTTTTTCATTTTGCAATTCAGATTCTGTCGATAATCCCTAATTAAAGAATTATTTATATTTGCACAATTTTTTTGATCCAATCATTTTTCTATATTTAAAAAAGAATAATAAGGAAATTCAGACTAAAAACTAAGACTTTTGAGCCTTGTATTTCATCGAGTTATTTTTTTAAAATCCTGGTAAGTATTTGTTTAAACATTTGTTTAACAATTTCATTATATAATAGCAAAAAAAGTGGAAACTCATTTTTAGTATCCCTGAGCAACAATAAAACGTTTTTGCATCTTTTATATTTTCTTGGTAAGATGAAATGTTTGCAAGTTACTGCTTTGCTAAAAAATACTTTTTTACAAAATTAACATATTCACCTTTTTATTGCAAATTTTACCACTTGGTTAAAGGTTATCTTTTGTTAAAAATTTTTGTTGTTGTTGAAAATTTATCTTTTTAGTTTCAAATTTATGTTCTTTATTGAAAATTCGTCTTTTTTGGTAGAAGATTAATCTTCTTGAATAAAATTCACCTTTTTGGTCGAAAATTCAATTATTCTAGTTAAAAATTAATTTTTTATTGTTTAAAATTCAACCATTTCATCATCTGGTTTAAAGTTCATGATTTTGGTTGAAAATTCAAGTATTCCAGTTGAATATTCCACCATTGTAGTTGAATATTCCATCATTGTAGTTGAAAATCCTTTTCTTGGGTTAAAAGTTATTTTTTTTTAACTGAAAATTTAACAATTCAATAATTGGTTGAAAATTGATATTTTGTAAGTCGAAATGTCACGTATTTTCTTGAAAATTCGTATTTTTTGGTAGAAAATTAAACTTCTTGGTTGAAAATTCCACTATTTCAATTGAAAATTCATAATTTTAGTTAAAAATTAATCTTTTTTGGTTTAAAATTCAACTATTTCATCACCTTAGCTGAAACTTCATTTTCTTTGTGAAAAATAAATGTTTTGACTAAAAATTTGACTATTCCATTTCTTGTGAAAAATTTATATTTTTAGTTGGAAATTGAATTTTTTGGTTTAAAGTTCATCATTTTGGTTGAAAATTCAACTATTCCAGTTAAAGATGCATATTTTTGGATTAAAATTCATCTTTTTGATTTAAAATTTAATTATCTAAGTTGAATATTTCATCATCGTAGTTCAAAATTCATCTCCTGGGTTAAAATTAATTTTTTCAAACTGAAAATTTAACAATTCAATATTTGGTTGAAAAATTATCTTTTTCAGTTGAAATGTCACGTATTTTGTTCAGAATTCGTCTTTTTGGTAGAAAATTCATCTCGTGGGTTGAAAATTAACATTTTTGGTTGAAAATTCAACTATTCCAGCTAAGGTTTTATCATTTTAGTTGAAAATCGAACTTTTTGGTTTGAAATTTAACTATTCCAGTTGAATATTCCATCACTTTAGTTGAAAATTTATCTCTTTGGTTAAAAATTAATTTTTTGAACTAAAAATGTAACTAGCAGTTCTTTGGTTGAAATGTATCTTTTTTAGTTGAAAATTCATCTCTTTGGTAGACGATTAATCTTTTTTGTTGAAAGTTCACCTTTTTGGTTTAAAATGTAACTATTCCAGTTGAATATTTCATCATTTTAGTTGAGAATTCATCTCTTTAGTTAAAAATTTATTTGTTTTAATTGATATAATATTCATTTGGTTAAAAATTTCCTCTATTTTGGTAGAAAATTAATCCTCTTAGTTGAAAATTCATCTTCTTAGTTGAAAATTCCACTATTAACATATAATCTACTATTAACATATATTCTTTATAAGGTTGTGAATAAATAATGGCTCGTCGTATGAGAAAATATCACGAGAGTAAAAAATTTGATTTTATGCCAAAGATTATTAAAGAAATTTTTCAAATCGATTTTGTTAATTTAGGATTTTTGATAGTAACAACAGTTATAAACAATAAGGAAGTGGTATTGAAAATGCTAACCAAGTATACATATACAGTTTACGGTTAAAGTACCGCAATAAAAAAAGATGATCACGAATAACTTGAAAATTGTGGCTTTTATGGGAGCGTGGATTTATAAAAAATATATTCTTTATAAGGTTATAAATAAATAATGGCTCTTCGTATTGGAAAATATCATAAAAGTACAAAGTTTTATTTTGTGCCGAAGATTAACAACAAAATAAAAAAAATAATTTCTATTAGTTGAGAGTTGTTGTTTATAAAAATAGTTATAAACATTGAGAAGCAGGTATTGAAAACGCTTACCAATATAATTGTACTGTTCACGGTAGAATTAACGTTATAAGAAAGGTTATCGAAAATAAATTGAAAAAATGTGGCTTGTAGGGAAGCGTATATTTATAACAAATATATTGTTTATACGACTTTGTATAAATAATGGCTCGTCATAAGAGAAAATATCAAAATAGTACAAAGTTTTATTTTGTGCTAAAGATTGACAAAAAAATTATCAAAAGTCAATTCTGTTAATTGAGAGTTTATATTTATAACAATTGTTATGAACAATGAGCAAATAGAGTTGAGGAAAAATAAACAATGTTATTTTGTTGTCGATGGAATCACGGCTTTTGATCTACTAGTCTTTAAGGCCATGTAACAAGTATACCAGCTGATCAAGTTAGTCCTGAGATCAATATTTTTTCACCCATATTTGAAAATAAAAGTTAAAATAACGCGGAAATATTTTCGGAAAATATTAATAAATATTAAAGGACCGTTTGTGG